>JBBPMA010000354.1:0-27806 GCA_038090075.1 Xanthoconium purpureum | reverse complement strand
CTATGGAAAATAAGCATCGGACTGTCAATAATGTCGCACGTCAGACGGCTTGATGAAAATTGTCAACAACCCTCAGCCATGTACAAGTGGCAGAGTAGTAACATTCTAGGTCCTATAGAGAATTGGCGTCGGACAGTCAACAAAGGTACACATCACCCAGAATGACTGAAGAAACATATTTCATTGACAACTACATAAACAAGCTTGGAGATACACTATGACAAGTCTCGGGCATGCACGCTGTGCATGTGTATAGGGCTTATCACAGGTATACCCCTAGGTACCGGAGGCCGACCCATACCTGCGGCAGGTATACTCATGGGGTATATGAGGGTGCGCGAGGGCATTGATGTTGTTGTCGCAGTCGTCGCCTGAGGTGGGTGAGGATGAGGTGTGGGCAGCGTTGTGGTCGTCGTCGTCGGGATGAGGAAGACAGAGGGAGTGAGGGGGAGGGAGATGGTGAGGGCACATTGTAGGAGGGTGTGCGAGGGCGTTAGCGTTGTCGTTGCGGTTGTCGCCTAAGGTGAGTGAGGACGAGGTGTGGGCAACATTGCCGTCGTCGTCATCGTCGGGACGAGAAAGATGGAGGGAGAGGGGGGGAGAGATGGTGAGAGCGTCGTCATTGCGGTTGTTGCCTGATGTGGGTGAGGACGAGGCGTGGGCGGCATCACCGTCGCCATCGTTGGGATGGAGGAGACGGAGGGAGAGAGAAAGGCAGCAAGGGCGCGTTGTTATTGCCGTCGCGTTGTTGTTGTTGTCGCGTCGTCAGGGTGTCACCATGTCGTCATCGCAAGGTGGGTGAGGACGAGGAAGAGGGAGGGGAGAGGGGGGGGCACATCATCATCGTCATCGGGACGAGGAAGAGGGTGAGGGTGTGTCGTCGGTCGCTGTCGTCATTGGGACGAGAGAGTGGGAGAGGGTGAGGGTGAGGGTGAGGGTGAGAGAGGGAACGCGTTGTCGTTGGTCATTGAGACGAGAGAGAGGGCGACAGCAACGGTCGTCGTGGGTGAGGATGAAGCGTGGGCGAGGCGCTGTCGTTGTCGTCGCATGTGAGGGAGGGAGGGCAAGGAGGGCAAGAGCAAGGTGTGGGCAAGGCACTATCGTGATCATCATCGTTGCATGTGGCCCTTGAGACGATGGGAATGCAAGTGTCCAAATGGATCTTGGACGGCTAGGTATGTGCTGACACGTCCAGAACAAGGGCGACAGTGTCAAAACATGTTGTGACAAGTCAATCGAGGGGGAGAAGTAGCACGTTGGCGCGTGGACAGTCAGCAACAACAGCTGACAAAAACAATAAGCATAATGAGATAGAAGTCGAAGACGTGCCAGAGAGTCCCCCAGAACCTAACAAATGCACTACATCAAGCTAAGCCATCAGGAGGCCATGAAGGCAGGCAGGAGATGTCAAGAGGCTTCAAGGTCAATCAGAACCACCAAAACATTGTCAACGGCAGCGATTGCGATGAGAATGAATGTGGTAAGGACGGTGCAACGAGCGCACTGCGTCGCAACTTGAAACAATTCGAAATGGACGGAGCGAACCTATAAATAAGCATGGTGATAATGATCCGAGCCGATGTGGCTGAGACTCTCAGGGGCCTCAAAACTCACCCTGAATATCGAGTCACACAAGACAATTACAACGGTACATAACCGGCGGAATGGATCCGTGGATGTGATGGTGTCAGGCCCAGATCTGTCAACCGAAAGATGGGCAGGCAGTGTCCCGGATACAGTACCCAGCCGGCCAATCAGCACTCAGGAATTATGCAAAAAGTGTCATCAAAAAGTTACATTGTGATCCCTGTATGGCACCAACAATAGCTTGCGGAGTCACACGGAAGTCGTTCACTGGAGAGGAGAGTGTTAGTGCTGGAAACGACCCAAAAAAGTATCACTGATCAGTGAGCATTGGTGAAACACCTACCAGCGACAGCGCGAATACATCAAGAGTGTCAGGTCGAAGGAATGCTGGAAGCTATCAAGGCATGGGTGCAAATGCTTGCAACGACCAGGAAGGCGAGCAGCTTGAGTTGGGAGGCTCCAAGGATCATTGGGACCGCGAGAGCCATGCAGATAGCGTAGGAATAGGTGGGATACAGACGGCACAACGAGTATACCATGCTGCAACTCGAAATAAGTCGAAACGCGAATGCTAGCTGAGCAACAGGGTCAGTACAATCGATATGGGCGCAACATGATGACGAAGGTACCCGAGATGTCTACACTGCCTTGAAATGGTCCTGGATGTCCTAAAGGCCACCCCCCGACGTTCGTCATCTGCACTTTAGATGGAGAGTGGGTCGGTGCATACCTGATGACGATAGACTTGTCCTGGGCTATGCATCTCATGTGGTAGTAAGCGTTGTTGGCGAGCTGGAGGGTGTGAGGGGGGAGGGAGATCTTGTTCTCGGACATGTCCCCGTAGTCTGCAGTGTATTTTTGGAGAATAGAGCTGGCGTTGGAAAGGATATACTTGTGAGGACTCGTGTGAAAGCTGACGGCGACGAGAGCGGAGACCCCAATGCTGGTAGATGGTGTCGAAGCACGCAGGAATCACATGACCTAATCCGATCGACAAGCCAGAGTCCGATAAGTCCTAAGGCCGTGTTCAGATACGAAATCCTGTGTGACATTACCAAGTCAAAAAGATCTATATAACGCTAGGGTGTTTGTCGTGATGGCAGTTGGTTCTAATCGGTCGCATGGACATACACTTATACTTTATCAACAAGCGCTCTGTTAGTATTCCGGAGGGTATCCATTTCAATAGCATGTGCCTCTCGTGCTCTTATAAAATCAGCGTACTCGCGCGCATAGGCATCCAACATGAATGGGGTGATCCTCAAGGAAACAGCGTCCTGTACGAACTCATCGACGTTGCAGTTGGCTTGTGGACCATTTTCTTCTCTACCTTTATCTGAAGATTCAATCTACCATGGTTGTCAATAAAACGCCCCTTTTCCCATCCGAACTATAGGCGAGTTCACCTTGTATAGCTCAAACACTCTTGTCTTTAGGAATGTCAAGATTTCATCGAATTTGAGCTTGAGCAGCACATCTTCATTTGTCTGCAATAATACAATGCTGAAGGCAAAGATCGCCTCGATGCCGCTTGCAACGCAATTGTCATATATTCGGAATACGATATCTAGTGGGATTCTTGGGCCTTGTCACAAGCTGCGACAGATATATGTCGGAATGCCGGCTTACCTGTAGCTGAACAACGCAAGAAACCACTGCGAACAGAACATGCTTAATTTGACACCTTATCCGTTCACCGTCCTTGCCGTCGAAAGGCGCGAGCGTCTTCGGAGTGTACGTCTGAAACAGGACGGTAGGTGCATGGGATCTGGGCATCCATGAGTAACCTTGCTGGAGCTCACGTGGGACGGTTTTGAGGACGAGATGGGCAGGAAGACGATCTTTTGGACGGAAGAGAGTATGTAGATTACGAGTGCCGTGTCGATGGGCGTAGCAAACTTTTGAGTGGGGGCGTCATATCGACGGCTTGCCTCTTTCTCGCGGCTGCCTCTTTTAGACGGACTGGTCACCAGAGGAAAGCTGTTGACCTCACCCCCTGACAGTCACCCTGACAAGCCCAGCAGTCTTAACAACCTCGGCAACTCCTCACTCACTCGTTTCGAGCGCCTCGGCTAGCTCAACGATGTGGAGGGCGCCATCTCGAGGCAGAGGGAAGCTGTTAACCTCACTCCTGACAGTCACCCTGACAAGCCCAGCCGTCTTAACAACTTCAGCAATTCCTCCCTCACTCGTTTCAAGCGCTGCGGTCGACTCAACGACCTAGAAGACGCCATTTCAAGGCAGAGGGAAGCTGTTGACCTCAATTCTGGCGGTCACCCTCACAAGCCCAGCTTTGTTAACAACCTCGGCACCTCCTTCTGCACTCGTTTCGAGTGCCTCGGCCATCTGAGCGACATGGAACACGCAATTTCGCTGTTTTTTTGGTGCTGCTTCTGACCTCTTGGGTCCTGATACAGTTCGATTCCCCGCATCGCAGAACTGGATTACATGTGCTCGTGCTGTCCGTCATCGTTCTCTTCATGTATATTCTGTTTCGATAAACATCCTTCCTCAACTTGCATGGAATGGCCTCTCTCTCTCAGCCCGTTATACTGAACTCGCGCGAGGTGCCGATGTGGTGTGGGAGGCTGCTGCTGCTGCGTTAGAATCTGGTCTTCCGGAAACCGCGGTGAAGTGGCTCAAGCAGGCCCGCTCGATCGTATGGGAGGACCTTTTTCAACTTCGCAGCTCCTACGAAGATCTGTCGTTTTCCTATCCCGATCATGCCTATAGACTTCGGGAATTGTCTGCAGCATTAGAGTGCGCCAGTGCCACTCACGAGAAATCTTTGTCCGCCCTCTCCAAACCGACTCCAAGCGCGACAAGATCTTTGCAATAAGAGGCTGACAGGCACCGCGCACTGGCGATCGAGCGAGATAAACTGCTCCAGGATATTCGAAAGTTGCCAGGTTTCGAGCGATTCCTCCAGAAAAACTTCTCTCAGCTCCGTGCCTCTGTTCACTCTGGACCAGTTGTCATACTTAATGCTGCGGAAACTCGCTGCGATGCGTTGATTGTTCTTCCCGACGTAGACCATGTCATTCATGTCCCACTCCCCCAATTCAGTCTGAAGCAATTTGCCCATCTCCAGAGCACCCTCCAAGGTTTCCTTCGTCAAGCAAGGGAGGAGAGACGTGCACCATTGGAAGATGTCAGCTGGGAATCATTCTTATCTCCGTTGTGGAGATACGTGGTCAAACCCGTCCTAGATGCCCTAGGTTTCTCAGTACGTGATGTCATCCCACTTGAGTTAAAGTTCATCTGTTCATTTATCCGGAACAGATACCTGGAGACCTATCTCGCATTTTTTGGTGTCCAACAGGACATCGCGTGCTCACAACTTGGGGACAATGTGTTTGACTTTGTCGTTTCGTTATACACCCCTAGTCTCAGTATTCTTGCACTGTCCCCCAATTCTGGCGCTGAACCTAGCGACGATCTTTGTCTCCTCGTCGTCCATCAACTCCGTCAGATGGACTGCCCCAGCTCCGAGGTGTAGCCACCGAGCTGGGACACTGGAAGGAGGTAATCAAAATTTCACCCACGACATGCACCACCCTCCTGGAGTCCTCTGTCGGAACAGTTGAAGAAGTACTTGGACTGATGAAGGAGGCGGATTGGGTCCATTTTGCATGTCATGAAATCCAAGACGGCACCAATCCGACTGACAGTGGTGAGTCGTTCGTCAACTTGGTCCTGTTCACCCATGTAGGTCTTTAAATTCTAATCACGTTGGAATGTACTACTACCACTCCGAGTCTCGACGCTCGACGACCGTATGGTATTGATTTGCTCGCTCCTACCTTACTGAACAGTATTGAAACGGCAACAGCAGATTTATTGTTCACTACTTTTGACACCACGCCCTTCATGACGGTCTGACCGACTCGGAACACTATTGTAGTCGTCTACTGATCCCTCAGCACCACGCTGGAACTCGTCAGCGTTTCTTTCTTTGCCATCGAGCACAGGGAATCATGAAACAACGCAAACAAACAGCATTGTTTGCTCAACGCCATGCAGTGCACGAACGACAACTCGGACCCGGCGCAGTTTGTCCGCAGTTGGGCGCAGTCGACACGGCTTCGTTCTTGTCCCTTACAGAATTCCTCAATGCCGCACTTTGCGGGCGTATTGACCATCCTGGGTCTGTACATCGGAATATCCTGATAGGGCGTTCGAGCGGAATGGTGTGTCTTTGCTATCTTGACTCGACTCAGTCTGCATTTGCCTTGGATGTTGCTGGCGATTCACTTGGAATTTCAAACAAGCAACTTTCTTCAAAACTTGCAAGGACAGTTTCCTCTCAGCGTCATGGACTCATGCTTTTGTAAATGCTTCGGGATCCAAGGGTTAACCTTCCGCGTTGCGATGTAGCGACTTGCAGTAAACCCAGGTTATTGTTTCATTGCCATTTACGAAAGAGTGCAAGGGTTGACTTCTGTCCCTTGCATATCGCTATGGATTCTAAGGTGCGCAGCACTTTGCGCAGTATATTTGTTATTAGTGGTGAAACTGATTATCCCTATGTCAAAGATACACGAAGTGTTGACCCTTTGGGAAACACCCAACCCCAATCGGTAGACATGGCTCTGGTAACAACGGTGACGACTCGGGTACTGAAGTCTGAAATAACCGCAAGGGTGTATTGATCCTTCCCAAACGTGCTACTAATCAACTTTTGAGTGTTGCAGGTAAGCGCAGAGGGTATTTGCAACTCCGTTTGGGCCAACTGTAATCTGCAACTTGGAGGATAGAACCACCACTACCAGCAGAGCCTGCATGGGGCCATGGTTTATGTGAACAATGGAATGAAGCAATGTCGAATGTAAACAAGACTGCGGATTCCAAATCTCTTGGTGTCTTGGCTTTGAACGAGGTAATCCGGTCCGACACATTCCAGGCTGTCGACCTCACTTCTCGGGATGGGTATAAAAACGCTGGCGCACCGAACAACAGACTGCAAGTTCTCCAGAGTACCCAGTGGAACATTCCTCCCTTGGGCCTTCTCTTCGTCTCACACCACTGATTCTAGTAACATTCCCCCCACCATGCGTCTCGCTTTATCTCTGGTCGTATTCATATTCCTCAGTGCTGCTGCTGCCGGGGTTGTCCCTATCGCCGGTCGCGACCTCGCGGTATCTTACGGCGGTGAGGGTATCCACAACGCCTCTATGAGCAGCTTTCATCCGCACCCTTCCGGCTTCCCCACAAATGCTCCGTTCCAGAGTGGTACTCCCGTTTCCTGCATGGGACTCCATCCAACACCCACTCGTTCGCTCCACTGGACAATGTCTGGTGCGCCAGACCCTCACTTGAGTGCTCCCTGCGCAGCCTCGGACTACCCAACCCAGAGTGCCCCAAGTAACAACTCGCACCCTCCGGCCTTGCGCAGGGCTCAGCCGACCGACGGCCATTCGCCTTTCCCCGCCTCTCACACCCCCAGCGCGAATGGCACCTATGCACGCCCTTCCGTTCAGCCCACCATGGACATGCAACCGTACCCCTCTGGCTTCAACCCCTCCGGGGTCCCAGACCCTTCGACCCAACCGACTGACGGCCATTCCCCCTACCCCGCTCCCCACACCGCCAACGTCAGTGACACCCGTCCCCACCTTCCTTCTCAGCCGACCTTTGCTATGCAACCGCACCGTTCGGACTTTCCCTCTGGGGCCTCGGACTACCCTATGCCGAGCGTCACTCCGAGCGACGGCTCCGTGCACATGTCAGGTCCGCCGTCTTGGATGTCCACCCAGCCCGAGCCCATGATGAGTCCTGCTTGAGGACCCCGCAACTGACGTCCGACGCGTAAGGCTCTTTGCGCGCGTTCGGGAAGATGGGCTTGGCACGGAACACTGATAATTGATACCAAGTTCTCAATGGGTAATGCTCTGGTAGCAAGTACATACTACTGTCTTACGACAGGACATGCACGTATGTACATACGTACATACTACCTAGTTTTGAACGGACTCGGACTTTTCTCTCCTTGGACTGTCGTTGGTTATATTACCTCTATAGCCACGCTGCGGACTTTTTGATACCGATGTTATACAAGTTGCAGGGACGATTCCGTACTCTAGTTTTTCTGAACAGGAGAACTTGAATGAACGATCCTACCTTTTCTGGTGGCGCCCGTTTCGAGGACGCAAGCAAAAGGGTACGTACGCATCATGAATGACATTTTTATCATCTAAGCATGACGTACATCAAGTTCTAGCCATGCCAGCGAAAGTAAGTTAAATAATTCCCGGATCCCCACCCTTGATCGACCCTACCCCCTCACGCATCATAAAACGGCTTCGGATGATCACCCTTCGGAAAAACAGGCAAAGGAGGATCCGGAACCATAGACCGCTTCTTTCGACTAAACTCTACAGTCGTGTCCACGTGCGTATCCTCGGTGCGCATGACGCTGATCCGAAGGGGTATCTGAATCGCAAGCGCCTGACGGTCGTCCCGGCGGCTCAATATCCCATGCCGCGCGACGATGAGAAGCGGCGCCATTGTCTGTCCCCACAGTGCACACGATCGCTCAGTCACCCAACGACCCCGAAAAATCAAAAAAAAAAAACGCGCCACTCACCGCGACCTGCGTCGTAATCCCCAACCCCGAAATCCCCACCGGCCATTGCACAGCATGCAGAATCAACATCGCGACCGTACATACCGTCACGAGCGCCCCACACTCGACGACAACGAGGATGGTGGATTTGTATTTGGACACGCTCAGGATGGCTTTGGCTTTTTGGCGGACGATCCAGAGCCGGACACAGATGAGGATCGTGGCGGAGACGTTGACGGCGACGATGAGCGATGAGGTGATGAGGCTGAAGGCGTGCAGGCGGTTCGCGTTGACGTGCGGGGTCGCGGCGCCTTTGGCAGTGGCCCCAGCGAACCCTGGAATGGAGACGGATCGATGACGCACGGATGGATGAGGCTGGGAAAGTCACTCACCGACTTGCAAGGCTAACAAGAAGATCTGAATCCGGGTGCTAAGGTACACCGTGACTCCACATGATCGAGAAACGCACCGTGGGGATACACATCTTGATGTTGTAGTTGTATAAAACGTAGATACGCCAGATCTTGGTTAGATTGCCCGTGGTGAGTCGAGTGGTAGGAAGAGGGGGATCAGACGAACCAGTAAAAGTCCTTCGATAACGTTCTATTGGGCGTGAGCAGCAACATCAATCAGCACCACAATGAACAATGGGAACAAAAGGACTTGCATTGAGGATGTATATGATATAACATGGTAAAGCGTACTTGCTGAGTTGTCGAAAGTATTTATCAGCACCGTCGGGGTTGACGGTGAATGCGGTACCGATGTAGGTGACAAACAGGACCGTTTGTGCAAGGCACAGGGAGAACTGCACGATGCTCGAGGCTAAAAGGAGTCTAGAAGTGATTCCGTGAAACAGACGCGGAACGACTGGCCCAAAATCGACAGCTTACCTGCGAGTTTTGGATTTTTGACCCCATAGCACGTAGACGCAAAAGAAAAACAAGATACAACTGCGTGATTGTATGTCAACGTTGTGCTGTCCTCGCGTAAAATATGACGTGGCCTACTTCATACCTATACGAACGCGTCGTCAGCAGGAACTTGGAACGCATAGCACGCGGGCACGCACCCATGAAGACGACCGAAATGCTAGTCAGAAGGAAATACAGTTGCGACAGCTTCTGGACCATGATCGTTCAGCAAGCAAAACATATATCTTGCGTGTTTTGAGGGTGTCGTCGAAACGAATGTCGACGTTGGTTCTGCTTGGCGGCAAGCGAGCAGCTTGCGGGCCGTGGTGTTGATGATGATGAAAACTGGTGAAGGGCAAGTATCACCACTGGCTGAGCCACCCCCTGTCCGAGCGGTGGACTCCTCAATTTGACATCGCACAAGAGCAGCACTTGCTCCGAGTAAACCAAATTTCAAACCCGGAACCCGAGGGAAAACGGGTGACTCACATATGTTAACGATGGGCCCCTCCCAGTTTTCCCCCGTTTGCCGAATCCTGACACGGTCCCGTTCGCTCAAAGTTTCAGTTTGAGCGGCACTGATTTGAGACTCTCCAAACACAATAGCACTACCATAAACGGGGCAACCGTTGATAGCCGGATCCACCTTCGGAATTAGCAGCTGGTTGAACTTGTACATTGAGCGAGACAGAACGGTACGTAAGAGTAATGGGAGAGAACCACATCACAGTCATTGGCATGTCATCATATCGCATCCTTCAGCCGCCAACTTCCATCGTCCAGCGACTTTGATGACTGCGAAAACGAGATGGTTTTTGTTTTTACAGACTGCCCAGGTGAATCGACGCAAGTGGACTCCGTCCGCCCCACGCTGACCTCGTGCGGGGGCACAGTGGCAATGAACGCGCCATGATCCTGATGCAGAGTCAACAGTGAATGTCGTGCGATGACGAGGTATTGGGACGCAACCTTGAAGGCAAAACGATCAGTCTGCAAAATAGGACCGTCATCGACGAAAGAGACACACCGCAACCTTGGTCGCGATCCCAATGCTGACGAGAGCGTAGGGGTATGAAGTAGCGTAGAGAATCATCATCGCCAGGCTGCACACAGTGACCAATGCGCCACATTCTACCAAGACGATGGCGATGGATTTGTATGGGGAGGAGCTCAGGACGGCGTGCGTTTTCTTTTGCGCGATACAAAGGCGAACGCAGATCGGGATGGCGACGGAGAGGTTGAGCACTGTGATCAGGACCCATAACAACATGTTGACGGGATTGAACGTTGCCGAGGCGATCGGTGTTGTTGCGCAAATGTCAATTGATATTCCGCTCGTACCTAAAGTTGTGTTTAGCACCGGTATGCACGAAACGGTGAAATCACGCACATATTTGTGCAATCCAGATGACAAACTGAGCAGGTGTGAGTGATTTACTCCAGTCAAGAGCGGAGACGACTCACCGCGGGGATACAAGCCAGGACTTCATAGTCGTACAAGACAAAGAGGCGCCATATCTGATTGAATTCCTCTCGGTTTAGCGTGAGTGGCAGAGGATGTGAAGTATACAAACCGATAAGAACCCTGTAATAATAAACTACAAACAAAGCTAGTGAGTGACTAAAGGAGGAACGAGAACGAACAAGCTTACGCTTATGTCGAAGATCACAATGGATCCCAAGATATACGCATTGGGATGATGGAGGTACGGTTGGATGTCGCCAGTAAGCACAGTAAACCAGATGAAGTAGAGAATGGTATGGAGGATGATTTGTACCGTGCATAGCAGGAACTGCACGGTGTTGGCAAAACAAAACAGCCTACGGATGGGATTGTTAGTCAACGCAAACCGTGTCAGAGCGTCGTCAGAGTGACCTGAAAGAGACGGATTTTTGTCCTGCGATGGTGTAGACGCAGAAAGCATATAGAACACAACTAGACCGTTGTCAACGATTCGCGCTCTGTAGGGATCGTATGGGGAGACCTACTTGATGCCTGTTGGGATCTCTAATCGTCAGTGAGAGCCCGGAGTTGTCCGCATGGACACACACCATATAAGATACCCTCTATGCTGTACGAGGTGATGAGCGTGTACGTCTGGACCATGATCATGATGAACGGGTCACGGAAAACTAGAGGCCATCCCAGGATAGTTTATAGTCCTCAGACTGTCAGGGGTCGGGTTCTCCGAGCACGACGCCGCAAAAAAATTTCAAACATGTTTCGGCGGCGTCAGAGTCCAAAGCCAGCTGAACCTGCGTGCGACGCAGATGCAGTACATCCTCATCCTAATGGAATGTGATCATCAATCACTGGCTCAGGTCGAAAGTTTATCCGTACTTCTTACACTGCATACCCCGTCTTTCCTGATCGTCGAATCAGTCGTTGGCGGTGTTGTTGCGGCGAAGCAATACAGGAGTTGCAGATTCCAATCAGAGCGACCACACCGCAAGCTATTGATGTCGCTTGTCTACTGCGTTTTCCGCAGTGGACCCCTCGTTCACCGCCATCACTAAAGGCCAGCGTTGACAACGCGTATCTTGTTTGCATCCCCATCTAGTCTCTCATGAGCCTCGATCAAAATTTGTTCACCCTCTTCCTTACACCGAACCCGTCGTACCCGGCTGGGACCGTGGTCGACCTCATCGACCCCTCGGGCACGATCCACTACCGCAAACGCCGCATCGTCTCCCCACAACAACAAGTCTACTGCATCGACGTATCCGGTGCGATCGCATTTCGAGCTTCACGCTGATCGGGTTGCTCACGACACCAATAGATCCACTCTCAGAGGCGTTGCTGGCAAGCGCGACTGCCCCCAGCGCAACGACCAAACACAAGACCCTGGAGCTCTACAATCCCTCCAAAGTCGTTGAGCTCAAGTATACCGGCACGCTTTCCTTTCGGTGGTCTTTCAAATGGGAGACGTACGTCGCTCGTTTTCTCTCTTTGTTTATCGCACAACTCACACACCCCTCCCTCGACCGAATCTAGACACGAATTCGAATGGAAACGCGAAGAATGCTTCATCATTCGAAAACCGGACCCACCCGTGCTCGTCGCGGTGACCAAGGAACCCCCTGGACGGATTCGGACGGCGTCGGTTCAGATTCTGGATTACAACCTCAATCGGTGCGTCTTCTTGTCTCACGCTCTCACCCCGACGGGGCGCACGTTTGCTTATACGACTTCTCTGCGACTAGGTTCGACATTGAAGACCGCAAGGGCCTCGAGATCGTCATCTTGACGGCGCTCTTGACCTTCCAGGATGCGAGCGATACGTATCATGAACCCAACGTGGCCACAAGCACAAGCACAACACCTTCCATCCCTGCGACCCCGCCCACCTCTCGTACGACATCTAAATCAGAACCGGCCCCGCCCCCTCCTCCGCCAAAGCCAGTCCCCAAGAAGGGCATCGAGCGTATCGCCGAGTTACAGCTGGGTAGAGGACAGGTCAACGAAGTGACCGTTCTCGAGGAGGGCGCTATCAAGGACTATGCCAAGCATTGCACGCAACTATTGCAGGTGAGTTTCCTTGCTCATTCATGACCGGTTTCTTCATCCGACGCTTTATACAGGACGATGCAATGCTGTTCATCAGCGTGCGTTCTTCGGACGCGAATCAGGTTCCCAAGGTGTTGCATGTCGTCGAGGAGACCAAGCGGCTGCGCTATAAAGCTGGTAATACGTCGTCCAAGCTCAAGACTGCTCGCTCACCTGACGTACGGAACACAGGTGACCCGGATCTCCACCAATACGTGCTCTATGATGCCAAGGACGACGCGACCTCCCCCAAAGGTCCCCGAATCATCAATCTGGACGACGATGCCGGCAAGGGCAAGCACAAAGAATACTCTCCACCCAAGAGCCTCACAGTCCATTTGAGCAAGATTGACATGCCCGAGCTCCGGCCCCGCGGCACGCCGTTTGACAGACACCAGACGACGCGACGTGACTCGGACAGTGGGAAGAAAAAAGACAAGGATAGGTCCAAGCATGGGAAAGCAAAGGACAAGGACAAGGACGGTCGTGTGAGGCAGGTACCGCCAGCGCCCAGACGAAGCACATCGCCTCCCCAACCCCATCCTCCTACGCTCCGCAAATACCGTTCCCAGTTCTTCCAGCCGACGTCCGTTCCCTCGTACCCACCTCCTTTGCCGCCTCGTACGCATGCTCCGCAGCAGTCCCATGGGACGTTACGTCGACGATCCCTAAATGCGCAGGATCGTTACTATCATGATTACGAGGTACAGCACGAGGTGACAAGTGCCAACAGTGCTTCGACCTCGGGACTCCTCGGACGGTTCCTGGGACGGTGATCATTGTCCAAGATCCGGCCCTGATCACGATAGGGCCGCATACACGCACACGAGTCATGAGCCTTCAAGTTGCCCCACTTTCCTCACTTCCCCGCCCCAAAGTTAAAATGGTTACGACATGTTTCTTTTGCATTTTTTTCTCGGTGGAATACCCGCGCCTGAGCCGATGTGCGACAGTGTGTGACGCTGAGTCTTTGAGCTCGCCCACCGACGGTATGATATTGATCATCGATGACGTCGGGATGCGCCGGCGAGGATCCCAGGTGGCCCTTTACCGCCCTCGTTACCCGTATCGACCCGCTCCATCCCTCTCCCTGGCCGCGCTCGTCGTAAAGCTTGGTGACTGGACTATTCGGACAACTCGAAGAGAATACTTCTCGAGTCTTGAGTTCTGATACGATACCCCCACGTTGACGGACGTATGTTGGTTGATGCCGATCGTTGATTATTTTTTGCTTCTAGACGGTTACCCCTAAATGAATGGACTCTGGAACGCGTGTTTACACATACCTGTTGCAATTGCATACCTATGGAATACACGATACGATAACTGGCGACGATGTGTTACACGACTGGCAACGCCATACGTTACCGTACATCGTGAACGAGGGGCGTGGCTACGCGACCGAGACGAGACAAGACGACGAGATGCCACCTCGGGGGTTTGACTCGCCGTCAAAACGACGACGAGCCAGGCTGTCTGACTCAGACGCGCGGGTGCTCGGCGCCCGAGTCCCGCGACGCGCCGTCCCCCGACGTTCAACCCGTACTCCGAATCGGTCGGATCTGGGCCACTGACTGGAGTTTGGATGTTTGGACCCCCCCTTCCTGTGCGCTCCGAGACTCAAGGGTCGAGAGACAAGGGACTGGGAGGGTGCTCGAACTTTGATAAGGACGGGCCTTGCGAGGGAACCCCGCCTTCCCTCCCCTCCTTTTTTTTCTCAGCTCCAGCACCAAAATGAAGACGCATGACGACGATAACTCGACGACAACCGGCGTAGAGTCACTTAGATTTGAAACGACGAGCCACGTGCGTTCGATCGCCTCGCGGCATCATTAACATTTCTGAGCTCCCCGGTGTAACCTGGCGTAACGCGTAACGCTCGTCCCGTGGAAACACTCCGAGTCATCGCGCCCATTAATATCATACACGAACAGGTCTTTTAATCCCCGTGTTTCATCGACGTACGGGATGGCAACTACACATCAGTATCACTATTAAACCGCCTGTGCGCGCAGTACGAGTGAAAGAAGAAAAATTGGAGGTATTAGTGATTAATGTTGAATGGTGCAAGAAAATAAATAAAAATGTACAATGTGGGATTGGACATGCGAGCATTAAGAAAGAATGAGTGGGTTAAAGGTATGGCGTCGGGAGCAATACACAATAAGCTATGGTTGAATGATCGAGTCCGTGGTAAGTACGTATGAGGGTGGACAAAGGCAGCATTGATAAGGCGGGTCCAAGGGATATGGCACCGAATGATGAAGAATATACAATACACGAAAGGTCGAAATGTACCGGCGGGCCCGCCCGGGGAAAAGCAAAAACGTCCAAGTGTGAAAGAGGCATGCAATCAGGAGCAGCGTCTATGCGACACCGCCGATCTCGATGAAGCTGCGCCAGTTCCAAGACGACAGATCGTCATCCTTGAAGTCGATGAAACTCTTGAGGGGAAACCAGCTCTCAAGGGTACCCCGCCGTTTACGTGCAGGCTTGGTTGGCTGGCCAGGTTTCGCTTGGTCCGCGGCCCCACGCTTGCGAGCAATGGGGACGATGGCGTCCGCTTCGTCCTCGACGTCCGCAAAGGCACTGAGGTCCTCCGTCTGGACCGCAGGCGTGGTGGGCGGGGATGGCTTGCGCATCGCCGACTTTTCATCCTCGTCGTCGCTAAAGCTCATAAAGTTGTTTCGCAGACCAGAGCGGGGAACACGGTGGGATGCACGCGAGCGACCCTCGAGACAAGCGAGGGCGTCCATGCGACCCTTTATCCGAACATGAGAACTGATGGATTCAGAGCGCAGCGAGGCTGGACGCCGTACGCGACGAGTAGGGGAAAGCGGTGAAGTGACGATAGACGAGGCTGCGCGTTTCTTGAATGAAGGCGGTGTAGGAGAGAGGGGAGGGTAGAGATCAGAGGCGGTGGGGAGATCAGGCAGCGTTGCAGAGGGAGCTGGTTTTGGAGAGGGGATTGTCCGCAGTGACTCTTTCGACGTGCGGCGGCGTACGGGAATCACGGGGGTGGGAGACGTAATCATGGGTTTTTCAGTTCGTCTAGGGGGGGACGTGAGAAGGTGGTGCAGCACAATGACGTACAGAACGTACGCAAAGTCATAGACGGATTTTGCGTCCGCGGTGCATGTCCAACTCGTGGACTTGGAGAGAATGGAGAACTTGCGTCTGTGGGACGGCACGTGCCGCTTGTTGTCTGCGAGGTCGAGGTAGAGGAAGGAACGGAGCTCGACGGTGTCGCGCTTGCCGGTCTTGAGAGTAAAGTAGATGGCAGAGGCGTCGTCGTTCTCTACGGGGCTGCGGTCGGCGAGCAAGCCGAGAGTAAAGAGGGGGGAGTAAGAAGGGTACATGACGGGCTTGGAGAGGAGGAAGAGAGCGGGGACGGCGCGCGCTTTATAACCTGCATCGAGAGAGAAAGCAAAGTTTAATATTTATTTCTGTTACGTTGACCCCTTCATATGTTCACATGTTCACATCTCACGCAGGGTCGACGCAGCCACAGCAATTTGACATGAACCGGGCACAGCAATGAGTTGCCGTAGATACAACCAACACGGAGTGATACCACTCAGTTAGAGAACCCTCCACCGAGGCCTCACGTCTGGGCTCACCACCACGTGTAGCTGAGCCAGGAGAGTCACTGCAAGTCCTTCCATGTTGCTCCATCTTTCCGAGCGTCGCCATGGCGAGGGGTCACAGTTGGACCGGCAAGCGGATCTGCCCCCAAATGCTATCACACTAGCCGATCCAGTCACACCATATTAGGTCTCCCCCATCCCGGTCAATCCAGCTCATCGCATCGGATAGTGGACCGGATGGCAGTGTCCAACGGATTGCTTATCAACCCTTGTCGTTCTTCGCGCCCGTACAGTAATCCAGTACCGTTGCACCCCGATCACAAGTTGTATGTATCAATGACGTGAAGCACACGAGGCAACCCTCCTTTCTTGGCGGGGAAACGACGGACCTCACTAACGACATTTAATCAGCAGGACAGGTCATTTCAAGGAAGCGAGTGTCTCTGATCGCACTCGGTTCCCCACTACGTCCATGTAGATTCGGTATGTCCTTTTCCACCGTCCCACAGACCCAGACTCACACGGTGATGGTGCGTCACCGAATTAGGATAGGATATTCCATTCCTCCAGATCAACACCGGACGGATTGCTCGTGCGCTGCACCTCCGTACGACATGAGGCACTGATCCCTTGAAAAATTTCGCGTACACGTTGCAAATACCGGTCTTGCGCCGACTCATAATTAGTACGTTGGCGAGGGCTTCCAAAGTGCCATTGAACGGCCATCACAATACATCGACAATTAATGCAACAGGATAATGATGGGGGCACAATTGACGTCCATCACACGTTCCACGAAGCTGAGAATCCCACTCCCCCCTTTCAAACCCGTGATTCGGTATTTCAATAATGGCGGTGAATGATCGGCCCTCGCAGTATGCGCGCTCTAACTACTACGTCTATTGTTCAACATATTTGGTCAATACAACGGTTGCTGTGAACGCCTTCTCAGTTATGCTCCAACGGGATATCCATTCCCAAACTGCCTCTCATACGTTCAATCTCGTTTCATCTACACGGTCCGGATAAGCCCTGGGCCAGATCGCCGATACCAAGGTCTAGTCCATCAAACCTGTCGTCAACCTCTCTGCTTCCATCCTAAACAGCCGCCGGACCGTTTCACACGTCCACCAAGCTCGAGCGCGCCATCCAAAAAGTCAAACGTGCCTTGCCTCACCTCAGATTTTACCTATCGCCGGGTTCGCGCATACCATCCAAGGACATACTGCATATTTGTTCCAAACGCGCTCCAGAATGTTCTGTTCCGTTTCTGTTCGTCCCCCCCGGTCGTCGTACGATAACGAAGGTGTATCACTGATCCTATATCGCTATCCGGTCAATCCACCATGCCGGGTTCCTTGCTCTCTTTTCGTCCTTGTGAGTCAGGACGGCGTTCATCGTCTTCTTGGCAAAAAAAGCTTACTTCGAGCACGAGGACATCCAATTCCCATATACGTCTCTCGGCTTACCCTGCGCATCGTTCGGCCGGGACGGTACGTGAGGGACCCGGAATTCGAACTTGAATGGCCCAGGAATTTGTATGCCCTGTTTGGTGTTTATCGATTATCTAAGGTGCGCTGCACAGCCCTACGAATCAGAAGCGGGCGATGACATCGATACTGTGCGTAGGGTGCTTCTTTTCGAGTACGGCTTGCTATGGGTGCCTTGGCTGCGCCCGTCGTGCTACGTAGGTCGTAGGACGTGAGTTAGGAGCGGTGCACGTGAATAGGATCACGTTAAGCGGAACCCTATCCTGTAGAGTCAGACCCTTGTTACCGCGCGGCATCGACGGATGGGCCTAGGCTAGACTCTTTTGCGCATCAAGTCGGTAACGTGAGCATGGCGGCGGCGCCCTCGGCAGGCCGCCGGGAAAAGGATGGGACCTGGATAAGATAGGAAACAGGAAACAAGGGCATCGGAGCCCGGACGGTCCCGCCGTATACCCTATCGATATCTGTCAGCAAGTCTGGGAATGACATCGGACCGTGACGTGAACGGCGCGCTGCCCGGATCACATTTGACAAGACGGGATTTTTGTGCGTCTATGCCCACGTTCGCGGCCGCTGGAATTGGCGCCGGACTGGCACGATGATTTGAAGACGTGCAAAGTGTCACTCACCCCCTGGCCGGGTTTCCTGGGTCCGGGTCCTCGCCGGAACGAACGTCAACGAAATTCTGCATCCTGCCAAGTCCGCTTCAAGCACTTCCAATAGATAGTATTGGCCAGTCACCGGACCCTGAATTCAATGCCCAAGCGCTGAACTTTGAAGCACGGGAGAACGAGAGTGTTGTCAGGCCCCGGGCGCCGCATTGTCACATCCTCCTGTAAAGTACCATTCAGAGCGCTAGTACGTAGTACGCCGTCTCATGATACCGTATACAGTATTCCTTCCACACCGCACTGCGCCACGGTCCAAGTGGCTGAACGATTCAGGTCTAATAGGCTCGGGACGTATGTATATGGATACTGATTTCGCCGTGTGCGTCGGGCGGGACGGCGGTGGCGTCCTCGAGCTTCAAACTTCAGAGTAGCTCTTTCGTTCTTGCTTTGGCATGTGACGCACCACCATGGGTTCGCGATCGAGAGGTAGGGCCGTAATTGTTCCCCCCATATCACACATTCACACTATTCACGTACGATTGAGAGGTGGAGCCGCACTTCATTTTACATATAGTACGATTTACGAACCACATCACGTATTCACGTACGAACCGTGACGTCGTGCGCTTTCCAAATTCCGAATCCCTCGTGAACGTTGCCTTGCGACTTGGAAGGCTGATCTTACTCATCATTATGACCCTTGTCAGAGACGGAGAACTTGCAGGGACGCATGCATACGTCACGGCGCTATGCGTTGCGTTGCGTTGCCCTCGGCCGTCCGATTCTCGCGAATCACACTTAGAGTCAGCGAGGTGGCGCGTGATGTCTTCAGTACGTTCCAACTTTACATAATTGAACCCTTTGCACGGTCACGGTCACTCCCACTATTCAGCGGCCCATCAGGATGACTCCGAGACGCGCGCGATTGCAGGGGTGCAAGTCGAAGCGCTCGCGTCACGCGTTCGAGTCATGTGTCTTTTTTTTTCCTTCCCTTTTTTTCAATTCATTCGGTGCTGCGCCTACGTTCCACATGCTCACTCTCGACACAGGCTGTACGTCGACGATGCCGTGTCTTGACTCTTGCGTCGCGCAGGGACGCACCTGTTTTCAATAGTAACAACGAACCTTTTTGAAACACGGCGAACTTGCGCGTCTGAGTCATCCTTGGGCTCGATTGAATACCAAAGGGATTCGCAAAGCGGAAAGTCCTGCCGCCGAGCGGGTCACCTGGACGTGGATCGTACTCCACGCTGACTCATCCCCTAGCGCCGGTCCCGGTTCTCGGTGCTCGACTTGCTCAGGACCCGTCGGACAGGGTCGACGGTCGACGTTGACCCGTCATCCATTTTCCAATGACGCTTTCCTCCAAAAGGACCCGCGAGTTCGGGATCATATGACGCACGACGCCCTGGTCTTGACCTAATGGATTACAGCCTTCATGACATGCTTATGCTTACGCTTTAGAGCGACACTACTGTATCATTGACGTGATCGGATTCCGAGCTGTCGCTGCGACATGACTCCAAGTCCGGTCACGATTCTGTCATACATGATGGATGAAGTATTCGGAATTCCATGATAGATGTGGTGGTGCCTTGTACCATACCAGATCAAGGTCCTCCAGCGGACTTGAACGTCCGGCGCTCCGTCGGGACTAATCCTTCCCCGGAACATGCTTGATGGAACCTTGGCAGGCCAGACAGACTAGTCTAACCATGTATAGAATACCCAAACGGCGAAGAGGTTCCGTATGTTCGCTTCCGCGGGACAAGACGGAACTTTTGACCTCGTTTAGATGTCACATCAATGCATCATCCCTTGGAACTCGTCATGTATCACGCCACGATATATAAATGTGTTCCCTCGGTGGCCTGGCCAGGCAGTTCTTTCTGCCTATCATTCAGCCACACACACGGTCGTCAAACGTTCGTGTTCTCCATTGCATCGCAGAACCGGCAAAGAATGTATGGGTTTAAAGAAAAAAAGGTAAAACATGGAATCCCCGGCATATACAAGGAAAAAGTCCGAATATGCCCGTACGTCGTGATATCCATCTAGTCTAGTCAGAAAAACCAAAAAACTCTATCGCATATAGACGATTCATCCTGCGAGTGAGGTATTATGTACGGCGATGGGGAGAAACACGACTATTGGAACGAGCGTGGGTGGTCGTTTACTTGCCACCAGTGGTGCCAAGACCCATCGTTGCCTTGAAGGTGTCGTAGATCCACCATTGGAAGCCTGAATCGCGCGTCAGACCGACATACCGTCAGAAGTCATGAAGGATACTCACCAGTCAAGGTACCGATCATGATCACACGAGTACCGAGACCCTTGGTGGCAAGAGTAACCATACCCGTTTCCGACGCGATCTGACTAATGCTCTTGCCCTTGTTGGAAGGCTTGCCCATGAGCGAGACGATCGAGTCTGCAGGATGTGACACGATGGCGCAAACAACACCAGCGAGGTAACCAGAAGCAAAGGTAACACCAAGCTGCGTCGTCTTGGAGTAGGTCTCCTTGGGTGCCGTAAGGTAGTGCGTGTAGAACAATTGCACGATCTTTTCAAAGAAGAAGAACTTGGCCATCGTGTAGGGGATCTAAACCAACGCGATCAGATTGAGCCACGAGCCCAATCATGTATGCAACCACTAACCTGACGCGACCAAAGAGGAACGAGCGAACCAAAGGGATACCGCGTCTCGATCCTGTTTTTGCTCATCTGGCTGAGCGCAGCGCCAAAGGCAGTGGGGAACGTCCCACTTGGGCTCGTCTGAATCTTGACCTTGGTCATCTCGAACGGGCAGAGCGCAATGTCGGCAAAGACCTCGGCCGAGGCGGAACCCGCGAGCCAGATGGCAGGCTTGTACTGGTTCGACAGCTCCTCGCCGGCCATGTTCATGTACGCGTCCTTGAAGACTTCGTAGAGACCATATTTGAACAGGCCTTGGAGGTTGTAGCCGACGAGGGTGGGGCCGAAGCCTTTCCAGATACCGGTTTGACCCTCCTCGCGGACGAGGGTGGCGAGACCGGAAGTGAGGCCCTTGTATTTGGCAGGGTTCACCTAGCGTGGTTTAGTTGAGGAACGGTGGTTGAGGTGTCCACGTTTGAACGTACCTGCATGTTACATTTTGCCACGTCGAGTGGTGTGATGCCGGCGTGGGTGGTACCGCAGGCAAGAGCACCGCCGAGCATGCACTTGGCGTAGTAAGAAGCGTCATGAGGAACGGGGCCAAGGTATCTAGCAAAATGAACGTTTAGCGCCCAAACCAAGAAAAGAAAAAATTGAAACCGGAGGAAAAAGCAACTGACCTTGCGTCCCACTTTCCAGACGGTGCCAGGTGTGCCATGGTGAAGAAGAGAAGAGGTCTAAGTGGGGTAGTCTAGGGACCGGACGTGGGTCGTAATGGGAGTGCGGAATGGAGAGCGATGCGCTGTACTTTTTGCGGGTTTTGCGGGCTCGGCAAACAGCCAACCACAACGCATACGCCCGGCTTGAACCGGGATACGTTCCGGGTGAGTCCTAATAGTAAGACAGATGTCTGACCAACCTTTATTTGAATACACAGGCCGCCTGTCACCAGACTAAACGGTAACACGAGGGACGACCAGCACCGATATTGACTAATACGACTTGAAGTTCTCCCGATTCAACATGGTCACCATCATCATAAAGGTCATCGTTCTGACCTAATGTTACACGCCCCCACTCATCTTACTGGAAAGTGATGACGAGATGACAACATTTGGAAGATCATCTGACTGCAGACAAGGGCCACCTTGCCATCCCTCTTCTCGTCTGGGATTGTACTGTTGTAACCTAAAGTGATCTGTCACGTTGATTGCTCCGCAGTCCAGGTCCAGTGTGTAGCGTTATAATTAGCGAATAGCATGCATTCCTTGCCAAGAACGAAACCAGGAACAGCATAGTCCCAAACGGCCGCCGCCACTTCATCCAACTTATCGCTGGCTCAACAACCCGTCAGTTGGCAATATGCGGGGTTACCCACGAGGGATAAAATGTCATTCACGACCTTGCCCGACCCTAGATGTCCCTCGTCCATGTGGCATCTCACGTAGATGCCGATCATCTCCGTCTCGTCCCCATCGTTCTAATCTTCTCCAGTTCCCCGTACTGGGCTGCTATCGCCTCTGTAGGTTGTCTCTCACCCAGATCAGGGTCCTCTTCGTCGGGAATATATGTCGAGGCGAGAAGAAGCTTGAGGATGATCTGGGCGTTGAGACACCCTCTTCCTCGGTGGAAACTGAGAACGTTGAGGATACGCTATCAACCCCAAACATGAATGCCAACAGAAACAACACGACAAAGAACGACCTACTCTGTCACGGTCCCGTTGCGTGATTCGATCACGGAAATCATGAAGCGGTTTGATGGCTTTCCTGTCGTCGCCCATCTGCAATATGTGAATACGGAACATATGCGAAGGCACGCATTTCCCGTCGAGTCTCTGACAAAAGTGGACCATGGCGTCGAGAAGCTCTTCTGCGTCGGCTGGTTGGTCCCATTGGTTAGGTCTGTTTTGGTCTTGATCGCAAGAATAGATTGCTCACTTGCAACACCGTCCGTGACGATTAGGAAGACGACAGATCTCGGAGCGCACGGTTCAAGGACTAGTGAAAGCCCTTCCTCGAACACCTGGGTTACCTTTGTGGTCATCGCCTTTTCGCCTGCAGACCGTGTCAATGTCATAAACAACGTTGGCACCAGTCAAGCTTCACTGACCTCTCCACATGGTAACGGAATTGAATACAGACTCGAACTCTTCCCTGCTCTGAGGTCGATGACTCGGGGGTCACTCGTCGGAAATGCGGACAAGATTTACCTTTACATAGGGACTAGTCTGTGTGTGATTTAAAAACCTGACGTCAATCCCATCCCATCTGACGTTTGGAGACAGTCTATCGACAAACCCTGAGAGAGCAGCTCGGGTTTGTGCCCACGAGTATTGCATCTAAACGGCAGCCGCAACCGGTGAGCCCTGCAAAGTCACTACAAACGAACGCAACTCACGGAAGGGGTGTCATCAATCAAGGCGAAGCATCTGGACTGACTAGAGTCTTACATGAACGTCTGCTCACGAACCGATTCGTAGGAAATACGTACGTCAAGTACTCGAACTGGACGGTTTCACGGCCACTGAGAGCAACAGGTTTAGGCACCTCGACCCAACCGTCTTTCGGGCTCGTGTACGGAGGAGGGTCATTCTGGTGCTCCCTCCCCGTCTCGCTGGGTAAAGCCCTGTTGAAGAGGAGCATCCAAATGCCCATGGTGGTAGTAGCGGAAAAAGAAACTCACATGGGCAAACCTTGCGAAGAACTAAGCCACGAGAACGGTGAAAGCCTCCCCGACGTCCTCGGTGGAGGGCTTGTGGTCCTCGTTGTCGACACGCTATGTCTGCGCACAGGCCATCGCGGGGTCGACTGTACCGACTCTGCAGCTGGCGTGGGGGGCTGTGGGGCCTCCAATTGGAATCGCAATGTCGAGGCGCACGTCAGTACCTCGTACTCGGAAATCTGTGGTGGTACGTGAGAAGCATGGTCCGTATTACGAGGAGATCGTGTGCAATGGATACGTACGGCGTGGCTTCGGCCATGGCTGTCGTAAAGCTGTGCGCCTTGGGTGGACGTGCGGGTCGTGGAACCGATATCTGCGGGGGCTGGATTATATCCATTCCAGGCGTGTACGGATGATGTCGGACTACTCACGCATTTCGCCCTAGGGAATTCGATACGTTAGTATTCGGTCGAGATCGTCATTATCAAGTGAATTACCCAAAGTAAACCCCGGGCGATGTATAACTGGTCATGGGGCCCTTTACCAAGTGGGACTGCGTGTGGAGGAATGTCGTTGCCTCTCGTTGGGATCTAGGAATGAGTTTTGCAGGTAGATATGTGAAGGATCGGAGATGGGCTTACCCATAGCAGCGGTAGCGCAGCGTCCGAGTCGCTGGCGACTTCGAGGTAGTGCATCTTCAAGGGAGGGGAGTGACCACTGATACGGGCTCTTGCTGGCAGAGGTGCGAGTAAGTAGACTGAGGGGATGATATACACGCCACACTAGTACTTAGTAGAGTTTGTGCTCACCTCCCTTTAGTACGGTGCATTTAGGGTATGAACTTGCCCAGGGGTATGGTTGCCAGCGATGAGCTCCAGAATGTCGGACTCAGTGATGATAGCCACAACCCTCGGAATGAACTAAGATGGATGTACGTTTGGATGTGCGTGTCGCTCCATTCTACGAGGCGCATCACGTCTTGCTCAGATTGAAGCGGCACGTAATCGTGCCTTCTTCCACCATGACCCTTCCAACACGAGGATCAATCGAAGGCAGGCCACACGGCAACGAAGCTCAAAGAATGCAGTAGTTCGGCGGGCGAGACGTTATCCGATTGATCGTGCTGATTGTGACAGGGCAATTGAGTGGCCATGAGGCGCGGGTATGACTGTGCTGCCTCCGAGGCTAGCGAGGTGATCACCCTGTAACGTTAACCTCTTCTGTCCTACCGGCCTGATGATCGACCTCATCTGACAATCAAGTCATAATATTATATTGTATGCTCAAGGAGTATATTACATTTCAATCGATGATTAGACGTTCTCAGATATCATTTTCAGAGTCCTACATGGATGAATGGAACCCAGTCAGCGAACGCCTCACTATGATCTCGAGCACGTTTTATGGCTTCGTGCAGCGCTCGTGCGGCCTCCCGACAATCCGGCCGCTTGTCGTCCCGGAACAGCTCCTCGTAGACATCCCTTGCGACATCCGGCGCAAGCCTATCGCTGATTGACCACATCGTCCCAATGACTCCGCTGTAACCCGCAAACAGCATTCCTGCCGCAATATGAATGGCCTCATCAGAGAGATTCTTGTCACCTGTCGCTGTCTGGCATGCGGAGAGAAAGGCAAGACCACCACGAGAACGCGACAAGGTGATAATATCAGATACTTTCAGGCGGCGTTTGTTGGCGAGACAGAGTCCACTATTCGTCGGACTCGTGGGATCTTGGGTGCCATGACATGCGAAATGGACCCAGTCTGCCTCCTTCATTAATCTGAGTACTTCCTCGACCGTTCCGAGGGAGGATTCCAAGAGGGTAGTGCATGTTGATTTCTTGATCACCTCCTTCATGTATTCCAGCTCGGTGACTACACCTCGAAGTGGGGGTAGGCCATCCGACGGCGGTTGACGGACAGCAAGAAGGCGAAGTTCACAGCTAGCCACTGTGCTGTGATTGGCTGAGCGTGCAAGAATGCCGAGTGAAGGGGTATATGACGAAACAACAAAGTCGAATACTTTGTCCCCAGGTTGTGGATGCATGGTATCATAGAGACCTGCTGCATGGATGGGGAGGAACATGAACGGTCCTGTTGGACACCAAAAAATGCGGGATAGGTCCCCGGGTGTCTGTTCCAGGTAAATGAACAGATGAACTTTAAACTCAAACGGGATGACATCACGTACTGAGAAGCCCAGGGTACCCAGGACGGGTTTGACCACACATCTCCACAACGGAGATAAGAACGATTCCCAGCTGACGCCTTCCAATGGTGCAGGTCTCCCCTCCCTCGCCTGACGAAGGAAACCTTGGAGAGTGTTCTGGAGATGAGCAGATTGCTTCAGACTGAATTGGGGGAGTGGGACATGAATGACATGGTCTACGTTTGGAAGAATGATCAACGCATCGCAGCGGGTTTCTGCAGCGTTAAGTATGACCACTGGTCCAGAGTGAACAGAGGCACGAAGCTGAGAGAAGTCTTTCTGGAGGAGGAATTGCTCGAAACCTGGCAACTTTCGAATATCCTGGAGCAGTTTATCTCGCTCGATCGCCAGCGCACGGTGCCTGTCAGCCTCTTGTTGCAAAGATCTTGTCGCGCTTGAAGTCGGTTCGGAGAGGGCGGACAAAGATTTTTCGTGAGTGGCACTAGCACACTCCAATGCGGCAGACAGTTCCCGAAGTCTATAGGCACGGTCGGGATGAGAAAATGACAAGTCTTCGTAGGAGCTGCGAAGTTGGAGAAGGTCCCCCCATACAATCGAGCGGGCCTGCTCGAGCCACTCCACCGCAGTTTCCGGAAGACCGGATTCTAAAGCAGCAGCTGCCGCCTCCCGCACCACATCAACACCTCGCGCTAGTTCAGCATAACGGGCTGAGAAAGAGAGGCCATTCCATGCAAGTTGGGGAAGGATGTGTATTGAAACAGAATATGCATGAAGAAGAGAATGATGGCGGATAGCACGGGCGCATATGATCCAGTTCTGTGACGCATGGAATCGAACTTTAGCAGGACCCAAGAGATCAGAAGCAGCACGAGAAAAGAGTGAAATTGCGTGTTCCATGTCGCTCAGATGGCCGAGGCACTCGAAACGAATTCGGAAGGAGATGCCGAGGCTGTTAAGGCAGCTGGGCTTGTGAGGGTGGCCATCAGGAGTGAGGTCAACAGCTTGCCTCTGTCTCGAAATGGCATCCTCCAGATCGATGAGCTGGCCAAGGCATTCGAAACGAGTGAGGAAGGAGTGAGCGAGGTTGCTAAGACAGCTGGGCTTGTCAGGGTGACCGTCAGGAGTGAGGTCGACAGCTTCCCTCTGCCTCGAAAGGGCGCCCTCCAGGTCGTTGGGCTGGCCGAGGCACTCAAAACAAATTCGCAAGGAGATGCCGAGGTTGTTGAGACAGCTGGGCCTGTCAGGGCGGCCGTCAGGAGTAAGGTCAACAGCTTCCCTCTGCCTCGAAATGGCGTCCTCCAGGTCGTTGAGCTGACCGAGGCGCCTGAAACGAGTGAGGAAGAAGCTGCCGAGGGTGTCAAGACAGTTGGACTTGTGAGGGTGACCGTCAGGAATGAGGTCAACAGCTTCCCTCTGCCTCGAAATGGCGTCCTCCAGGTCGTTGAACTGGCCGAGGCATTCGAAACGAGTGAGGAAGGAGATGTTGAGGTCGTGAAGACAGCTGGGCTTCTGAGGGTGACCATCAGGAGTGAGGTCAACAGCTTCCCTCTGCCTCAAAATGGCGTCCTCCAGGTCGTTGAGCTGGCCGAGGCGCTTGAAACGAGTGAGGAAGATGTTGCCGAGGTTTTGGAGACGGCTGGGCTTGTCAGGGTGGCCGTCAGGAGTGAGGTCAATAGCTTCCCTCTGCCTCGAAATGGCGTCCTCCAGGTCGTTGAGCTGACCGAGGCGCTCGAAACGAGTGAGGAAGGAGCCGCTGAGGCTGTTAAGACGACTGGGCTTGTCAGGGTGACCGTGAGGAGTGAGGTCAACAGCTTCCCTCTGCCTCGAAATGGCGTCCTCCAGGTCGTTGAGCTGGCCGAAGCGCTCGAAACGAGTGAGGAAGGAGTTGCCGAGATTTTGAAGACGGCCTGGCTTGTGAGGGTGACCGTCAGGAGTGAGGTCAACAGCTTCCCTCTGCATCGAAATGGCGTCCTCCAGGTCATTGAGCTGGCCGAGGCGCTCGAAACGAGTGAGGAAGGAGTTGCCGAGGCTGCGGAGAC
>JBBPMA010000353.1:0-27878 GCA_038090075.1 Xanthoconium purpureum | reverse complement strand
CAGAAAATCGCTGATTTGGCCAGTTTGGGTAGATGTTTGTTGGGGGTGGTTAGGGTCACAGTAGGGGTGAGCTGTGCCGTCGCCGCTTGAACTCAGGCGGAGATTGAAATCTTCCCCCTGCCTCCGTCCCGCCCCCGCCCCCGCTCCCGCCCCCCGCTCCCGCCCCCCGCTCCCGCCCCCCGCTCCCGCCCCCCGCTCCCGCCCCCTCCCCCCCGCGGTGCTGCCAAGCAATTTCGTCTCCATCCCGAGTGCCTCCAGCTCGGCTCGCCCCGCCTACCCCGTCGTCAGTCGTTTGCCTTATCGTCCACGTTGTCAGCCTCATTGTCAGCCGCCCGCTGATAGTTATATAAAGGTGCGTCGTCCCCGACATCGCTCTCCTTATCTCCTCGTCTACGCTTCCTTCACAGCGTCTGCCCCCTCTCTCCCTTCTCCCTTGGTCTTATCTCGTTGTCCCTCCCTCTCGGCGTCGTCACCATCCGCCTAGCTCCAAACTGTCGCCCATCGTCAGCGCGCCCAGCTGGGCTTGCCCCGCCTACCCGTCGTCAGCCGCTCACCTTATCGGCCACGTTGCCAGCCTCAGTGTCAGCCACCCGTTGACGATTATATAAAGGTGCGTCGTCCCTCCTCTCCTTGCCCAAGCTTCCCTCACAGCGACTGCCCCATCTCTAGATCCCCCTCTCCCCTTGCTTTTGCCTCATCGTTCCTCCGTCTTGGCGTCTGCCCGCTGTCTCTCCTCCCCCTTGCCTCACCATCGTCCCCGATCGCCCGGCATATCGGCTTCCTCTCCCCTCGCCCCTGCCTTGTCGTCCCTCCATCCTGGCGTCGTCACCACCCTTATCGCCACATTCTCCGCCTCATTGCCAGTCGCTAACGGTTATATAAAGGTGCGCTCTCGCCCCCCTCTCCCTGCCTGCCCTCGCCTCACAAATCCTTCAGCTTGCCGTCCGTTCCCTTGTTGCTCGGCCCCCGTCGATCTTCGACGACCCACATACCACCGCAGGCACCTGCCATTTACGGGCACGGGTGCTCCTCTGGGTCATGAACGTCTCCTTTCTTGATCGCTTCTCGTCTCCGAGTGCTGTTTCCTTCGCGGTCACTTGCCTCACTGCTCGCCTGCTCTGTATTTCACACTGCTGCTGGTTTGTTGCAGGCACCTGTCGCTCTCTACTAACCATAGTGTTCCTATTGCATTCCATTCCCAGTCGCCCAGCATCTCCATCGTCTAGGTGCCACAATGGCGCACGTAGGATTCCAATCCTCGCCCCCAAGCCCTTTCCCCCAACATATAAATCGTCACTGCTTCTGCTGCCGCCGCCTCATCTCCCTCTCGTTTCTTCCCTTCCACTCTTCTTGGCTCTACCCTCCTTGCTTCGCTTCTTCCTCTTCATGTCGTCCTCTAATCCCTCCTCGCTCCAAGAAGACGACCTTCGTGTCCTTGCTGGGTATTCCATCAAGACAACCTCACGAGGCCTCGCCATTGATTGCGGCAAATGTGGCGGTTCAGTCCTCCTAACGATCTGCCAGTCCTCGCGTAATGGCAATGAAGGCAAGCCCATGGCACGAGTGAGTGATCTCTCCTTTCCTTTCGTGGCCATGCTGATTTGCCTGGAGCATCACCACTGTGATTTTTACAGGTTTTTTCCTGAACTGCGCCAACATTCCCGCATTCTTGCGGTTATCCCTCTTTCCACACGTTCTCCGGACCTCTCAGCATCGTCTCGACCGTTGATGTCGAACACCGCTGCTGTCAAGACCACCAAAGGCAGACAGCCACGTAAGAAAGGGCAACCGTGTCCTGGCGCATTCTGCAAGCGACCAGCTGCGCTCAGATGCTCCCGAGCGATGTGTCTCAGACATTGCCGGGAGAGCACTGTCGGCTCGTGCCCCTTTCACTCAAACAGTCACCACGATGAACTGGATGAAGACCATGGCGATACCGATGCCGTCGATTGTCCCCCTCCCATTCTCGAGCCCCTGCGTGACCAACCCCCATCGCAAGGATTGGGGATGCACGAGCTCCATGCTGCGCTGGAGACTGCCCTCGCTCAACATGCAATGTCGATGCCCACATCCCAACCATGTCCATTCCCATCCCTCCACGACGTTCTGCATCACAGCTTGCCGGCTGAGTCTCAGGCAACATCACAGCCTACTTCACCTTCCCAGCCTCTCCCGTTGTCACCACCGCCCACCGCCTCTTCCTCTGTCCTGCCCTCTCCACCGACTTGCCCTGTCCCGAGTCGTCAACCCCGCATTACGAAACAGCTTGATGACCTTTGGTTAGCCGACCTTGCTGCTCGGGGACAGCAGGAGGTAGAGGCTCGCCATGCAGAGGAGCGGCGTCAAGCAAGGGAACACCGATCCCGTCAACGCTTTTGCCTTAATTGGTTTGATAAGGTATGAACATTGGCGTCTGATGATTAGCGTGGCATACTAACAACACTTTCCCCAATAGGACGACGCTGCAGTGCTATGTGAATGGATCTCCGACTGCCCGTACTATCCCCAGTTCCGTCTGTCGGATGCCCCCGAGTTCGTCAATCAACTGGGCATCGACTCTCTCGAAATTTTCGACGAAGATACTCAACGATGGATCGGGGCGTCACTGGACTTTGAGTTCACGCTCAAGACAAACTGTGACCTATTCTTGCGTCGCCGCGGAGTGGTACGGTGCCATGACTTCGAGCTCCTTCTCGCGCGATCCAAAAACCGTTCCCGTCCTATGCACCTTCGTCATAACATGAAAGGCGAACGTGACTCCGTACGAGCTAAACTCCAAGCGAAGCGGTCTGCGCTAGCAAAGGATAGTGATTCCGAAGTGGAGATAATAGGTGTGCGCAAACGTGCGCGTGATGGAAGCACAGAAGAAGTCACTGAACGGACTCCAACGCGCGTGCGCACAAATTCTAAATGCATGTTACCTTCATCCCCCGCGTCAGCATGTTTCTCCCCAGGGTCACAGCAAGCATCGTCATCATTACCAACTTCACCGCCACCCTCTTCACCGCCGCCCTCTTCGCCACCGCGCTCCTCCCCACCACCTGCCTTGCCAAAGCTGACCCCGCTGGCTCTGCACACGGACTCGGAGTTTTCAACGCCGCCGCGATCTGTTCATGGTCTGCCGAGGATTGCCCAAGTGCAAGTACCCAGTTATGACGGGCGCAACGTCTGGCCTGTGGGCATGTACACCATCGATATGTCTGAAGGGTTCCGTCAAATGAAAGACAAGCGTCTCCGTGGGGCATATCTGCAGCCACTGCTCTTTAACCAGATATTCGGTGTGCAATTCGTGAAAGGCACCTACCACGACAACCTGCGTGCTTGGGAGAAAACACAACCTGATCTCCTGGCACAGTATGAAAGGGCTGGTCGTACGCCCGAAGGTTTGTGGTCTTGTTATTTGGCGGCACGAAGGGCTGCACTGGGACAGCAGAGCAAGAAGTCAAGCGGTCCAAAGAAATTGCGTGGGGGTTAGTAATTGAATTCTTCATGACTTTTCATTCGCTCGTCATGTAGTGTGCATTGTCGTGTGGTGATCGCGTCTCATCGTTATGTCTTCTCATCTCTCTATGTCGTTGTCTATATCAATGTCATGTCACTATGTTGTCAACCGAGCACAACCAAAGCATTTGGACAATGAGATCTATGTACATACAGAGACAAATCTTTGTCCTAAGGGGTCAACCGGTCACTGATAAGCCCCAAGTGTTTGGATGTGCTTGTGTGTGCTCACGGCCTACCTCGGTCCCAGTTCGCCAACTTTGTCCTTGTACAACGTCGATCTGCCGCCATCGTATTCCAGTGGGTCCTTACTTTCATTGCTATGTCTTGCGGTGAGTTTTTCGTCTGATCCCTTTTGTGATCTTACTTGCGCGATATTCGCACTAACGACAATACCAACGGCAACATGTAGAACCTGCCCCGTTTCTGACACTCTGTTTTTTTCACTGGTTCAAAAGATCTCATCATCCCATTTGTAAGTGCACACTTCATTTTGTGTGTGGTTGTTGGCCTGACCCTTCGCAGTCATCATGGATCTTGTCCTCGCACCCAATCCCTCTAGATCAGACATTGTGGCGCTCGCGGGCTGTTCACGCGCAATAGACGAAAGGCGCACCAGCGAGCAACCTGCAGAGATTGATTGGATCTCTTCTCTATCCCAGACGCCATCTGTTACGTCGAGCGTTGCTTTCTAGTGTTCCACGGTTCGAAGCGAGGCGGCCGACAGGTCTTATTGGTGTAGCCTGGCAGGCAAGGTCTTATTGGCGAGGCCTTCCTGGACAGAGTAAGGCGAATGGCGATACTCGAGAGTTCCTTTGTAGAAAGGACGAAGTGGGTCTCAAGGAACACGCTGGGACCTTGGAATGGACTAGATTACAACGCGGATGCGTAGAACTAGCTGAGGAGCCTCAGCGTACATGGGGGTTTATATACCTTCTAAGGAGGTGCACGGACCAAGACGGAAAGTGAATATAAGTGGAAAACGGAGTCCCGTAAGGGTTCCGTGTCTATGTGGGAAAGAGAAGGACGGAATGGGGGGCATACGGGAGACCGGGAGAGATCCGTCCCAGAGGGAATACGGAGCTCCGTGTCGCAAAAGGAAGTGCGGAGTCAGAAGAGCGGAAAGGATTCGGAACGTACGGAGAAATGAGTCAGAGAGAGGAAAGAGACCGAGATGTATCCGGAAGGCGGAATGCCGACGGGACAGCGAGATCTAAACGTGGCGGATAGAAGCCTAACCACGTGAGGAATCTAGAAAGAGTTTCCGCAGCGAGATGGAGGGGTCCAGGCGTCGAGGGGAGCGGCGTACGGAACGAGAAAGCCTTCGAGGGGAAGGTCGTTCCATGGAACGAGGGAAAAAGAGGGGATCTCGTCGAAGGGCACGAAATCTGTAACACCATCTCGTCCTCATCTTTCCCCAACACCCCTTCATGCCACAGCAACCCCACGCATTTCACTGGATGAAGAGCATGCAAGCGAGGAACTCTCCAAAATCGACGAAGTGGTGGCAGCCTCCAGCGCTGCTAATACAGTGATTATATTTGCCTGGAATGCGGTAAGTGATTCGGTCCACTGGCGACTCAGTCATTGATTTCTCATAGGATGGGGAAGAGCCCATTGCCTATGAGTTCCAAGACGGATTCAACTTTCCAGCGTTCGTTTTCACACAGTCCATACTGCAAAAACTTGGCATGCCCAACTTCGACGTCCAATGTTATAGTCGCTGGTACCACACATGGATTGCATTCGATGTAGTCCATACGATGCGCCTGGAGAAGGACGACGGAAATGTCCTCCTGGTGAAGGCCAAGCACGTCCAGGAATGTGTCAATTTCGATCTCTATCTCGCAAGAGCGGCACCTCGCTTCTTACTCCCCGATCTCTTCCCATCTGCGGTCATCGTTCCACCCAAGCATCTCTGCCGGGACAAGGGCAAAGCCAGGGACCCCCTGCCCACTACTCCTCTATCTTGTTCACCACCAGCGAGCAAGTCAGACCCATCCCCTGTGTCCAACATTCACCGCAAACGTTCCCATGTCAAACCCTCTTCACTTCTTATCCCAATCGTCAAACCAGCCTCGACGGGGAATCTACTGACTCACGGGGACTCCCGCGGCTCTCCGATCGAGGTCGAGCAAGTTTGTGTTTGGCCAGCAGACTTTTTCGTGTGCGATATCGCCGAAGGTTTTCAACGTTGTAGTCAAGTTGCACACACTCACCACCGTGTCGCGTCAACATTCGAGGAGTTCTTTGGTGTGCCATTTATGCGAGCAACATTCTTTGAGAGCCATCAGATCTGGAACTATACCGACAACCTGCGTTGGCGTGAACAGTGCACTCGTTATGGCCGCACACCCAAGGGTACCTGGCATGCGTTTATGGCTAAGGCTCAAACCCCAGAATCCATTGTTCTCGCTTGACCTCTCCATTACTATATCAAGTCGTTCTTTGTCTCCTACTTACTAGTGTCCTGTACATAAATACCATAGTCAATGTCCATATTGTGTCCCTTGAAAGCACTTTGCTCGGCCGGTCACTCCACTCATGCCCTTGACTTTGGCACATCACAATCTGGTACATACATATCTAGAGTGGATGATACATGACGAAGATGTAGTAAGGCTACGTGTTCGGGGATACATGAACTAGGTTGTTAACACGGGGATAATATGGTTGTTTGCCTCGGGCACGCAACATCGCGACCGTCACTCGGTTCCGCCGTAAGATCATCTCGTCCAAGAAAAAGTCATACCTTGTCGGTGTCATCTCTCGACAGATGTTGTGGAAGGCCCCGAACCATACATTTGTTTGTTCAGCGATGGACGAGTTGAAGTAGTACTTGCCATCATCGTCCAGCAACTCGGGGTATGCGCGCATGTTGCACTTCTCCTGGCATAGCGCATCTGTGGCCTTGTGCTTTGTACGATGATGGAATGCGTCCACACACATGCCCATGTCTTCGAAGAATGTAAGGTGTCGGGACTGAACTTCACGCAATGCATTGCAGTTTGAGTCGTAAATGAGATGTTGCGGCTTGCGCGCACGGGCTAGGGAATAGAGTTGTTCGATCATAACCTAGGTGTTCGCTTGAGCAGGAGCACGCGCACACATCGGGATGGTGGGTACGCACCAGCACATTAGAGATGGCTTCGTGGTGGTACATTGTACCACGTCCATTGATGATTCCACAGGGGCGAACAACCAACTGTTCGTTGTTGGTACGGCAACGGCGGAATATTGCTTTAACTTTGGAGGAGGCCTCGATGCCATTGCGCGTCCGAGTGGAGTCGAGGTCTGACACACCAGTAGAGGTCTTTGTCGTCTGGACGACCCTGACAGAGTTCGTGCGCGTGTGAAACTCATACCATTCTTCGTTGTCGTTCTCTTGAGGATCATCCGGGCGTTGGCTCACAAGTGCGTCATCTAGCCGAGCAAGCTTTTGACGCTGGGACTTGCTCTTTGAACTCTGAAGCCCGTCAAGGTAGATCTTCTCCATCTTGCAATGGAGAGGGTCATCGCAAGACTTTGCATTGGTGGTGACCGGACGCTCGCAGCCATCAACCGCGCAGATGAGTTCACGTGCATGATGAGTGGGCTCGACAGAACAGAAACGGTGTCGGTTACTTGCCAGGGGATTCTTGCAGTAGGGGACGGTGCAACATGGACGCCCGATCGTGACCCCATCAGTGACAACAACCTCCGTGCACGATGTCCTGCCATCGGCAGTCTTGAAAATGCGCACACAACCGTCACAGGCATGTGGGAGTTCGTCCTGCCCGAACACAATGATACGCTCCGTACGCGCGCGCATCGCGGCAGTAAAACGGTCTTGTTGCATTCCGTCATGGGGCACCACTAGCCGTGTATGTCGACCTTGAGCATCCTCGAGCAAGGCGAGGATGGTAAAGGCATCCCAGACTTGTTCTGTTGTGAGTGTTGTGCCAAACTGCCAATTGAGATTCCGGGGAAGGGGCCGTCGAGTCTGAGCGATGTCATAGAGGCGTGCACAGTTTGTAGCTGAGACTCTGAGGAACAAATCCATCAGCCAACTACCAAGGCAACTTCACGAAATGTATACTTACGCAACCTGCATCAGGTCCGCCCACTGCAAGGCGAGATCATGCTGGACAAATTGATGCTCGCCTACTTGAATGAAGCGAGGGACCCCGGGATAATATGTGCGCACACCAGCGCGCACACTGTAGTTGTTGTGGTAGTTCGTGTTGCAAACTGGTTATAGTGAGTCGACAAGTGAATGGTAGAGGACAAAGGACTTACAGCGACATTTTAGGTGCATGGACCAGGCGGGCTGCGCACCATCGGCAAGGGTGAATGCAATCACCTCACGTTGTTCTTCTTTTTTGAGAAGGCTCCCTTTCTGCCATGACGCACATTCAGGGTTAGTACAAGTTTTGGTAGGAGGATAAAACGTCCGACGAGCTGGATACATGTTAGTCAATGGTACATCATTTGGGTGAGGTGGGACGTACTGATGCCCAGAGGATGGCCATACCGTTGGAAGAAATTGTCGTCGAGTTGGTCAACCTCCTCAGGAGGGGAGAGGCTCCATACGATGTCGCCAGTGACGGACCATAGGGCTTCAACATCATTGATAGGAATGTCCAGCGAGCTCGCGAGAAATTGCAAGACCGAGGGTGGAACGAATTCCGGCGCAGTGGCCACAGAGACGAAATGGGGTTGGGGCTGGAGGATGTCGTCTTTGAGGGGGTACGCATATCGAAGAAATGTGAGAAGGCTGGAAAACGGTAGAGAGGCTAGCGCTGGGTGTTGCTCGACAGTGGCTAACAGCGAGCGAATAGTATGCATTCTGCCTGCAGTAGTATGTGGGTCGTCGAAGATCGATGAGGGCCGAGCGACAAGGGAACGGACGGCAAGCTGAAGGATTTGTGAGGCGAGGGCAGGCAGGGAGGGGTAGACGAGAGCGCACCTTTGTATAACTGTCAGCGACTGGCAATGAGGCTGACAACGTGGCGATAAGGGTGGTGACGACACCAAGATGGAGGAACGATGGAGTAGAAGCGAGGGGAGAGGAAGCAGGTAAGCCAGGCGATTGGGGACGACGCCGAGGCAAGGGAGAGGAGAGATGGCAGGCAGGCCAGGCGGATGGCGACGACGCCAAGACGGAGGGACGACGAGGTAAAAGCGATGGGAGAGGAAGCCGATAAGCCAGAGGATCGGGAACGATGGCGAGGGAAGGGAGAGGAGAGATGGCAGGCAGGCCAGGCGGATGGTGACAGCGCCAAGACGGAGGGACGACGAGGTAAGACCAAGGGAGAAGAGGGGGGGGGCAGACGCTGTGAGGGAAGCACAAGCAAGGAGAGAAGGAAGGACGACACACCTTTATATCACCGTCAGCGGGTGGCTGGCAATGAGGCTGACAACGTGGCCGATAAGGCGAGCGGCTGACGACGGGTAGGCGGGGCGAGCCGAGCTGGGCACGCTAGGAAACGGGCAACGGGGTGACCGGAGCGGATAGAAGTGAACGCAGTGGCTGACGATGGGTAGGCGGGGCAAGCCGAGCTGGGCGCGCTGACGATGGGCGACAGTTTGGAGCCAGACGGATGGTGACGACGCCGAGACGGAGGGACGAGATAAGACTAAGGGAGAAGGGAGAGGGGGGGCAGACGCTGTGAGGGAGGCGCAGGTAAGGAGATAAGGAGGGACGACTTACCTTTATATAACCGTCAGCGGGTGGCTGGCAATGAGGCTGACAACGTGGCCGATAAGGCAAGCGGCTGACGACGGGTAGGCGGAGTGAGCCGCGCTGGGCGCGCTGGGCAACGGGCAACGGGGTGACCGAGGCGGGTAGGAATGAGCGCGCTGAACTTGCTAGCGATGGCCGGAACGGCGTGTTGGGCAGAACCGATTGAACGATTTCGGGGGGCGCCACAGGAGCCAGGCGGAGAGGGGTGTGGGGCGGTATGTGGTGGCCGGAGGGAACGAGGCGATGGGGAAGGGGGAGCGGGACCAGCAATGACAAGGCACGGGAGGGCGGGATGACGACGCGAAGGGGCGGGCCGCCGGGGGCGGGAAGTTCAGCCTCCGCTAAACAAGGTTCAAGCGGCGACACATGTCAGCCTCACCACCCATACACGACCCACACTTGTCCCCGACAAACCTAGACCCCAACCGGCCATTTTAGGGACGTCCTCGACTCGCGCCACTCATCCAGCGAATTCCCACTCCGTGTTTTCAGACCCTCGTCGCCACGGACAGTGCCATTTGCTACCTGACATGATGTCTCAGTCATGGATTAGTATATCGTCGGCCACCTTTTTACTGTTTGGATTGGTTCGCCTATTGACCAAACGCGACTCATACCCGACCAGTACGCCCAAGTCAGCTAAGCACAGGCGTCAGTGCATGGGGTCCCAGAAAGAATTCCCACGTACTGTCTCGCATGGCTTTCTCCGCTTATGCCAATGGTCAGCCACTGGCACTTCGCTGTCTCGCTTGGTTGGCCACTGCCTTGATTGTTCGGTCCTCGTTTCCGAGGCTCTTTTAACCCTTCACCATCTGATGCGAGCGATCAAAAAATGGACCCTTCGATGAACAGCTCCAACTCGATGAATCCGACCTCGATGAGCAACTCGACTTCGATGGGCGGCTCGTCTGGTAGCATGCCGATGGGCATGATGCCATGGTTGCATTTCGGAAACGCAGACCACGTTCTCTTCAAGGCGTGGCAACCTTCATCCCCTGGTGCAGTCGCTGGCGCTTGCATAGGGTTGGTTCTATTCTGCATCTTGGAACGTTGTCTTGCCGCCTTTCGACGCACTCGAGAACTTCGCTGGAGAGCCAAGTGCGCATGTCATTGTCTTTGCTTGTTCTGCGATTTCTGACTTGAATGATAGACTCGTTCCGACGTCGAGCAGCGAGCAGTGTATCACCGGAAAGGGCGTCTTGTTAGCTTCTGAATACGTTCCCCTCTCTGCACACAGACAACTCGTCCTTCCGTTCAACCCCTCTCACGATATCCCACGTGGCCTCATTCAAGCCATCCAATCGACCTTTTCCTACGCCCTCATGTTGGTCGTCATGTACGTATGAGTTGATTTTTGAACGAAATAGTTTTCAATGCACGCGCGTACAGGACCTACAATGGCGCATACATCATTTCTATCATCCTGGGACTTGGAATCGGAGAAGTTCTGTTTGGACGCATAGCGCGTGCGCAACATGATGCATGATTTCTGACCACGGCGTCGTCTTGAACGTTGTCGCCCTTGGTGATACATAGATACCCCGAGATTTTTTTCTGGCGTTCGAGTCTGCTTTGTTTGCTGTCGTGCAAAGCATGACCATTACGAACGCTCTAAACCTGTTTTTTCTTCCCAAATGTGTTACAGTTCCTTCCCCGACACTCTTTCGTAAAACAAAAAATGGTTACTTTTCACTGGTTTTCAGTGTGTTGAAACTCAAATCCACCAAGACTCATTTGACAGGCACACCAAGGTAACTGCAAGCACCACCGGTCGCGAGTAGCAGAACCAGCGGTCGACGCGCAAAACCTGTGTCGGACTCTCCACTGACCTTTGAGGTTTTGACTAATCCATAGACTGAATTTTTGATGGAGCGTCATCGCGCGTTGCGGAACGGACGGTTTGCTTATCACCTATCCCCCCGCATCGCACAGGCTTCCCCCGATACGCCCTCTTTTTGATCTTGAAGCTTGTTCTCCAACTGATGGAGCCCCTGAGTCTTAGGTTTATCCAGCATTCGGCGATCGGACCGTAGGCGGCCAAAACCACCTCGCCGTTGACTGGTGACTACTCCGTGGAGCGTCCTCGATGGTAAACGTTGCACGAGAGTTTGCCGTCCGTTCGTCGCAAGTCGAAACTCGAATGATGCCATTCCGCCACGATGTTGGTTCTCTGTAGCTCATGCCCATCCGATCAGTCGAAGACCAGAGCCACGTTTGGTAGTGATATACCATCGATGACCCTTTTTCCCTCCGAGACGGGGATCAACCGCAAATATGTGCGTTTGGTCGGCGTTCTGCGTCCTAGTAGGCTCGGGGGCCATTCGGGTACGCATAGCAACTCGGGCTATTGCGAACTGTATGTTCCGCTCGGAGTTCAGCGTTCAACATCTATCTTTGATATCCCCGCCGAGAAGGCGGACTCCTATCAAGAACACGTTCAAGGGGTTAGGATGGGCCCTCCTGTTCAAATATGGATCTTGTCGAGAAAATCGATCGATGAAGCGGGGCCAGGATGGACACGGAATCCATGAGTCGGAACATTCAGGTTCGCCGTCCGTTCGAGTCGTGAGTTTCAACCCAAATATGAATGTCGTAGCTCCGGCCTGTACACTCGTTTGGAATGCCAGAGGCACAGTTGATCCTGCTACCCCGTCGACACCTTGCCGTGGACGTATGTCCCCGTTTCATGTAACTCGGGACACGATGGGACAAACGTGCTCGAGACTGACCAGTAAAAAGTAGAAGGGATGTAAGACCTACGGGGACAGAGGCTGGGAGAAACCAAGTAGCGCTTCGCGCTACCTGGTTTATAGTTAGTGTGTGGGAGAGAGGACGCCGGGGCTATCGAGTCCCCTTGCTGCATCCGTCAGACAGTACGGTAGCGTAGATGGGGATAGGGGGTCGGGAGGAGCGGTTTCGAGCCTGCGAAAGCTCTCGTCAGGGGGTTTGACCGCTACCCCAACCGACATCCTTCTAGTGCTGTTTAGGGAGCTCCCAGCCGCGATGTCTGGGGAGTAGACAAGGCAGTGACTGCTCACCGGTATGCCTGGACAGTGACTGCGTCCCAGGCAGTCGCCTCGCAGGGAGTGTGTCCCGCAGTGACCACAGGGGGTGTGCGTGCGCGACCCGTAACGCTAGTGGGGAGATGGCGGGTCAGCGTGGCGTGTCTCATGGCTGTGACACGGTGAGACTTCGTCTCAGCAGAAGCCAGCCGTGATCTTTTTCGGGTATGCGGGCAGTCCGAACCCTTTCGGATTGTTCAGCCTACGCGTTGTCGCCGTGCCGGAAGATTCCGGCGCAGATTCCTGTCCCTCACATCCACGGGGGGGATTTGATGAACAACACTAAATGTGGATTGACATGAAAATGTAAATTTAGATCTAATTACATCATGATATATGTATCTCGAACATTGCACAATGTTTGAGTTCAATGTTCTGTGATGGGTAACTATGAAAAAAAAAGTTCAAGTGACCGGGTCGCTGAGTGTTAGTGGTAGTATGTACCGTAAATAATCGAACAGTAATGTGGAACAGGTATCCAAGTGACGAAGGTTAGGCACGCAATGCAAAGGATCATCCAGAGGTTGCGCACGTGGAAGACCGTCCTGGGGGGGACGGAAAACACTAAGCGGCGCTCAGACAGAACGGAACGTGCACAAGCGTTGTTGAGAGGAAGAAGGAAGGGGGGAACAGAACTACTGTAGCTGCGTCGTAGATCAGGCCCTATATATACTGCTAAGGCTGAGGGTATGGCATAGAAGGAATGTGATGGAATGTGAGATGGAATGCTGAATGACGTCGTAAGAAGAGTGTGGGTGGAGCGGGAAGGATATCTGATAGCGTCATGCTTTCAGCATGTGCTAGATCTTGTCCTTGAATTGTGCTGAGGCAGGGTTCTCGAGACGATAATCGACTGTCGAGTCAAAGGCGTCCATAGGCACCATGCTCGACGTATGTTCCGGTTGTGTTTCGGTCGTGCTTGCGAACTCGACCTGTGTTCACTGTCCAAAATCACGCCAAAAATGATGGTCTGCAAAAAGGTGTGATTGGCAGAATAATACATGCCTGAGTGTGACTCCTCACGATGCTTTCTCCAACGGTTCCACCTCCGAATAAGACACCGGGCGGCCGATGTGGCTTTCCACCCTCCACGAGCGTTCAACGTATAAAGGAGTGAATTTGAGTACAACTTTGACAAGGGAAGGTCAAATATGAAGTTCCTGCATTCGGAGGTGAAAAAAAGAGATTCGTAGTTCAAGCGGTCATTGAGAGTGCAACGGTGAATGCTCACAAGGTCGTGTTCTAGACATCAACATGTTAAGACGTGCACCGGTGAGGAAAGTATGCGCTTACGCGGATTATCCCGGGTAATGTCACGTCGGTCAGCGCAGACACAGTCGTGATCGAACCAGTTTGAACGGTTACTACATTGTCTGGGGTCATCCGAGGGGTTTTCTCACACGACAAGAAGGGAACTCACACCGGATGATCCTGTTGATGTGATCGTCTGTCGCAGAGAAGCCTGTGGGCTGGGTCCACTGTTCAAAATTAATAAGCACCAGGCCTAACAAATGGTACCGCCTCTTGAGAATACATACTAAGATGTATTCAATGATGAGAGGCTGATACATCATGACGATGTCGCATCCCGTTTTCAATGTCTCGCAGATCAGCAAATAAAGCGCCTGGTCCAGTCTAAACTCGTGACTCTGGCCATTTCGGTTCATGATCCACCAAACATCCCTGCCGTTTTTTTTAGAGTCAGTCCTTACCAGTGAGAGGAACCACCAACTGTTTTCTTACCTTTTGTACGTCTCGAAATATAGAATGGCCTATCGTTTCTTAGATCGCTCGCTCGTTTTGGATAGACTTCATACTTGTACTACTATCACCTGCATTCTCTCGTTTCAGCTTCGCATCTAGACTCAGAGTCTAGATTACTTACGCCGTATAGAATACAATCAAGAAACACGCCGATGAGCATGGGTCCGTGGGTCCGCCAGATGGTACAGCCATATCCGAAGAAGCGAGCGCACGGAAATGCCGGCGCCCGCTGCGGCCAATATATACTCATTGGCCCAATACTCTGGTACGCTTTGACATGAGTTTAATAGCTCAGAAATGGCGATCAGAGCTGTAGTGACCACTCGTCGTCGTGGTGTGTAGCGTAACGTGGCAATGTTTTTCTAGCAGCAAATTGAAACGAGGCGGCCCTATGAAACCACCCTACCATGTGTCACAATAACACACATTCGACATCCAGCGCGTGATGGTATAGGAGGAAGGCATCGATCTTCATTCATTCATGTATTCTGAATTACCGCTATGTACCGGACACGACCCAATCCCTTTTCCTCGCCTGAGGCGATGGCCCGAGACAAACCATCGACGCCTAGCCTTGTGTAGGCATAGTAGTCAAGTCTCGAACCGGATATTTGGATCACCCCATGTAGGACGCGAGTCGTGACCATGGGCAGCGCGGCGTCAACCCCGAGCGTGCTAAAGCCTCTTGCCGCCACGATGCTAATGTAGCAGAACGGAAGAGACAAACGAAAATGTCAGGATGTCTGAGTCGTCTCGGGTAAATAGATAAGTCAAAGCTGCCAGCGTCAGGGGGTGGGAAGGAGGCAGAGTATGGTCAAACGTGGCTTCGGGTTTCCGGAACTCCTGACGGGCTAGACCTAGATGCCGCACGCCCCTGGACATTCCGGGTCAGTGTCGACTCATTCACGTGGCGTTTGCGTTTTGTGGCTACCAGAACAATGTTCCGAGTGGGGTTCAATCATTTGATGTCGATGACGGGAGCCTCGGGCATTCCAAGTCTGTGCCAAATTTTGATATACTTACCGAAGGTAAAGCTGAGGCTCTAGGGCAAGTAGGTGAGAGGATTTGTCAGAAGTCTAGGCGTCGGTCATCCATCGCGCTTGATCTGGATGGCGTTTGGGTTCATTGAGGCATACCTGAATGTTCCGACTGGGCATTCACTAGGTAGGGGAGGCAAGCGGGCTTCCCGTCAGGGCCAAAGAGTTAATGCGGTCTAGACGTTGAACATACACCGCGCCCGACATAGAAAACTTTCAGGTTCGCTTTGGGACTGGACTGTGTGTTTCGAGATGGTGTCGATCATTAGACAGACTCGTCGATGATGAGGTCAGCGTCGGGCAGGGGTGTTGATGAGGTCCAGACGTCAAGAATCCACCGCACATAATCTGTTATGGTGTTTGCGTGGTCGGAGAGACTCGGAGGAGCCTGACTGGATGTCTATCAAATAGCGGAAGCGGCCCCGAGGTGCTCCTATCACAGGGTGAGAGTCGACGAGATCTAGGCGTCGGGCACCCGCTGTGCCTGGGTATCTTGTCTTGCCTGGGTGTTGGTGATGCGAGACCTTGCGGGACAGGCCGAGGTGTTCCGAGTGGACGTCTATCATTTGATCTACATGTCGACAGCGATACGGTACAAGCCGCAGCTTTGGTTCCCGAGACCTGATGAGGCCTAGATGCTGAACATCCACCGGGTGGTCTGGATAGTTCGGAATCACCTGAAAGGCGGGCCTGGGTGTTCCGACTCGGTGCGAATGGGGTGACGTGCCTGTCACCCGTAAGCGAGGCTCCACAGGGATGGCAGGATCGATAATTTCGGATGAGGCATATTAAACAACACCCACCTGGTCCATGGTGTGGATAAAGGTCGCGTTTCTTCTTGGCTTCATGCGAGTGTCGCTGAGCATATGTGTTTCAGTGAAGACTGTATTGCGCGGGATGGGAAATTTTGATTGGACGTACCGTAATGCAAGGGAATATGATCTGTGGGTTGTGAAATTGGTGTATCGGACGGAACTTGGAGTCAATGTGAGATGGGGTTAAATCGGACAAGATCGCACCTTCCGCGTAGGTGGTGAGAGGACGAGCGCATCAGATGCCCGTTGATGTTTGTCAACCGCAGTTGGTTGATAAAACAGGGGGTATAACTCGTCCGCACATTCGTTATTGAAGCCATCGTTCGTTTGAATGGTTCCGATCCCGCCCAAAGTAGAGGAGCCTCTTGAACATGAAACGCAAACCGTTTCAGCTTGTACCCCAAGTTCCGAGTTGAGGCTGAAAAAGTTAGTAGTTGGCCTGGCATGTAACTCTGAGCTTATTCGGTACCACGAGAGTGGGAAGCGAATATATAGAAGTTATCAAGCGTGGAGATTGACTCGGACGTTATGTACCCAACCGAATGGCGAGCCAGATGAAGCATTCAGACGTTCATTTCGGGCTGAGAAGTTGCTGCGGAAAGGGTTTGAGCTCGTTGGTAAATCTTTATTCACTTGGCAAAAGAGGAATAGCTCAGAGTCCGGGATAACTGTTTGCCGACTTTAAACCGGGAGCATTTTTTCCGTCATCACGCCAAGATGCTTTATGTACATACGAGTTGGCACCCCACTCTTCACCCGATCACGAGCGGACGCGAACATGCTGTTCTCGGCGTGGAAATGATGGTGAAGCAGTCCTGCTGGCTGCAGGACATGGTGTGATGCGGTGAGAATGGTAAATTATTCCCACGCATAAATTGGGTGATGACTCTTCCTCTTTGGAGGACCTCCTTCTTGCTCCTTTCCCCGCAAGTCTCGCTCTTCCGTTTCCGTCTGGCCATCTTCCCTCCTTTATTTAAGACCACCATCACCATCATCACTTGTTCGATGCTTCTTTCTTCCCATCCATCCACCGACCCATTCTCCCCTCAGCCCTCTTCCATGGATGCCCTCACGAACCCTTGGGGTGCATTCTTCAGCATCCCCCATCACTCGGACGATCGCCATGACTCCCCAGATGCTGGCCCTTCTCATCCGGATCTTGATCAACAAATCTCGCAGAGACTCTTGCGTGAAGAGTCCTCTGCATCAGATCCCCATCCTTTCCCACAGACACACGAAGCCAACATATCACCTGCGGCGATGTTCTTGGCCACATTCAACCCGCCCATACAGTCCCAGCCCACTCGGATGCCTGACGATGAGGGCGAGATGGTGGCTGGCTACGTTCTGGGCCCAGTCATCGGCCACGGTGGCTTTTCCACCATCAGGCGTGCCTTTTCTCCATCAGGTGGCGTTGTCGCCATCAAGATCGTGAGGAGGTCGGATGTTGAAAGACAGAATGATCCATCCTCGACCAGAAAACGTCTCGACCATGAAGCCGAGATTTGGTCCTCCCTCAGCCATGAACATATTCTCCCTCTATTCTCCGCTGAACATACGTCTTTCGCTGACTTTTATGTCAACCTCTTCTGCCCCGCTGGCTCGCTCTTTGATATTCTCAAACGAGACGGCACGCCCGCTTTGCCTCATGATGACGCTGGGATGATGTTTCGCCAAGTCGTCCGGGGTATACGTTACTTGCACGAAGTTGCAGGCTATGTCCACAGAGACATCAAACTCGAAAACGTTCTTGTAGACGAAATGGGCGTCTGTCGAATTTGCGACTTTGGACTTACCCGCAAAATTGGCGAGTCTGACGACGACGAGCGCTTGAACGACCAAGCGAGTCCTCCCATTCATCGCCACCGCTCCGCCATACACTACACTGTCCGGCAATCAAAGGCCTCGTTGCCTGCCCATGCGTCCATCTTGCGTCATGCGCCTCGTCGTCATCGCACCTCTACTCCCGTCGGGGACCACTCCTCTGCGCCTGTTCATCCCTCTCACGCATTCCAACCGGGTTCGTTACCATATGCTGCACCAGAACTCCTGTCCCCTCAAACACCTAGCAAGCGGCATGGCGCAAATCCGGCGCAAGATATGTGGGCGTTGGGGTGTCTCCTCTATGCGCTGCTCACCGGCCGACTTCCATTTTCCGACCCTTTTGAGCCTAGGTTGACAATGAAAATCCTGCATGGTGAGTTGCGATGCTTCTATGTCCCCTTTCACTCATGTATTCTTTCCAGGTGTATATGATATGCCGTGCAATATCGGCGGTGGCACAGCTCGTGTGTTGAAGGGATGCCTGGAGCGCGATGTGCGGAACCGTTTGACCATTGCGATGGTGGACGAGATAGCCTGGGACATTGGTTTCGAGGAGGCTGGTGAAGCATCTTCTGTATCGCATGCGGACGAATTTAAGTTGGTAGATTGCCACGACCAACCTACCACATCGACACGTGGCCGGTCGCGTTCGCGTTCGCGCAACCACACAATCCTTAATCGGCCCACCTCCCGCCCGCGCAGGTCCGTTTCCCGTGCTTCTGCCACAACTTCCAGTTCGCTTTCGACCAGAAGTACGAGTCGGAGTGTCTCCAGACCACCAACCACGTGTTTGCCGCTTACTACGGCGTGCGACGACGTCGAGCACGCACCTGTACCATTCGATACTGGTGGTTCGGCTCTGATGCCGCTCACTTCACCTGTCGAACGTGGTCGAAGCCCGAGAAAGGCAGATTCGCGACTAAACAATCGCTTTTCTCCTTCAATAGGGGCATCTACGGCACGATCTGATCTTGGCCGCGAGCCCAGTCGTGGACGTGAGATGTATTCTGGGGCAGATGTATTGGATAACACTGCCCGTTGGGCTTCTGCGTTGGGACTGAACACCATTGCAGAGGTCACGACGTATTTGAATGGTGCGTCATCGCCTGCGGTAGAAAGATTACGCAGGATACAACGAACACACTTCTCTGGCGAGTCCAGGGGGAGCAAAAGAGCTGAGAGTACACCGCCAGTGTCGTCTGCGTGGCCACTTCGCAGATCTCGAGTGGGTCCCAAGGGCGATTCATCGTCGTTAGGACTGGGTCAGTCTGCTTGTGCTGGCGGATTCCTCCGCCAGCCTAGCGCTACACCGATCCCGATCGTCCGCAAGAACGCTACGCGCAGTCGCAGCGTGGGTTTCGAACTCAACAGCACTACACGTCGGCTTTTCTGACATTTCGACTCCGCAACCCCCTTTGTTGTCTATGCTCTCTCATCAGCGCTGTCGTGCTACGCTAACCCCCAACGAAAATACATCTGTGAGTGTCATCCGCGGTAAACGCGCCCGACGCGTTTGTCTCTCTTCAGGGATTGCATGTGCTTATATATTTATTTTTCTCCCCTATATCTCTAGTCTCTGTACCGACCATGATACGTGCACGCGGCTTGTTATACCACCTTTCCCTTTCCGTTTTTGTTCTCTACGTTACCTCTCACCCTCCTGTCAATCCTTTCTTTGGTGTCTTTCCTCCTACTCTAACACACTCATGCTCTCTCGGGATGCCGGGATGTCGTCATGCTAGATGGGCTTGCTTATCTTTCTTGGACAAAGGTTATCTATTCATATGGCGCCTCTCGTCATTTCATTCAGGACACGTGTACTAGTACCGGCGGAAATGCAATCGAATTTTTTTTTGCTCACCACTTTGGGACCCCCATTCGAATTGGCAAGCCTGTGCACTTGCCGTGTGACCATCATCTGCATCATCTCTCGCCTGGACCCATCAGTCTGCACAGCCACGACAAAGACGGAGTCGGCTCTGGCACCAAGAGTTCCTGTTTGGTGTCTACCGAGTGGGCCCGTTGCGCATGCGGTGTAATGATGATCACGCAACTCCTTTCGGTGGGTCCTTCGATATTCGCCCGTACTAGCAGCGGTACCGCTCCGAACAGCGAAAAGGGTCGTAGGGTCAATGCTCGGCGATCGACCGGACTCCCATGTTCAAAGTTTTTTTGTCCGGCGAATGTGACAGCGAGGTTTCGTCAGGATCATCGGTACTTTTTGATTGGTGCTCCGAAGCAAGGGCGTTGTAAGTGATACCAGTAGGGCGCACCGGACCGACGGGCTTGCGATGAGGACACCCGACATCCGCCACTCTTCACGAACGGCGCGGGGTGTCGTGTCATGAATGATAGGGTTTCAAGGACGAACACTTGGGGAGAGGTCGTGCTGTCACTGAGTAGTACAGTCTGGTACGATGAACCGTACCGGATCTGGATTTTCTTGGGTGCCAGTGGTGTTCGTCTGGGCACCAGTTAGTGCCACCATTCAGCCCAGGTCAAGACGGGTGAGGAAGGCAGCATACAAGGATGTAAACGCACAGACGCAGAGCGGGTTGACTCAAAGTGATGCTTGTGAGCAACGATATGCAGTTGGGTTGGGCGGCGAGACTAGATGCGAGGCTCATCCAGATCTAATTGCACGTTCTGCAGCTCGCTGGGGATGTGTTCAAACCGCAAAGCATGAAGACGTTGCAAATTGCAATGGGATGTTGTCAACGACTGTACAGTAGCGAAGAACTGAAATTTGCCTAAATAGGGAGACTGGTGGCTTAGTGTAGACTCGCCACCTTTCCCCAGGTCTGGGAGTCGTGTCGCTTGTTACCACTCGGGACTTTTATCGGCTAAAGAAACACGGTACCTGCAAGAAACTCAGTATTTTTGTGAGTGGACACCGAAGTTGCCTGCCCTACGTCCTTGTCTAGTGGCCTTCCCTAGGCTCGCTCGCCCTCGTCCTGGCCCTCGCCGCATGCCTCGTCTTCACCCTCCCTCCACACGTGATGACAACGACACAACAACGACGAGGACGACAGCGTTTCTCCCACGCCTCGTCATCACCTCGCCCCTCCCTCACACGTGACGATGACGACGCGACAATGACCGCGCCTCCCTGACATGTGACGACAACAGCGCCGAGTTACCACATCTCAGGCTTGTCCTCACCCACTGACCTCACCCACACACGACGACGACGCGCCGTTGCGCTCGTCGGTGCGTTCGTCCCTCGCCCTCCCTCACACATCGGACGACGCAACGACGACGACTCGGACATGCCGTGGCGCTCGTCGTCGCGGTCGTCCCACACACTCCCTCTCCCTCACTGACGACCCGTGACGCGACGATGGCGCCCCGCTCACGACACATCGGACGACGCAACGACGATGTGCCGTGGCGCTCGTCGTCACGTTTGTCCCTCGCCCTTATCCTCGTGCGCCCTCATGCATCGGACGACGCAACAACGACGTGCTGTCGCGCTCGTCATCACGCTCGTCTCACGCACACTCCCTCTCCCTCACTTACGATCCATGGCGTGACAATGATTGCCCACCTTCACTCACACGCGACGACAACGGCGCTCGTGACCCCCTGTCACCCTCACCCTCGCCCTCGCCCTCATTGACGAGTCGGCGACGACATGACGATGTGACCCATGACATGACACCACTCACGACGCTATCCACGATGCCACCCAGTCGTAGGTTGCTTGTTACCACTCGGTGCTTTTACCGGCTAGCGACTTCAAGGTACCTGGATTACCGTAACCAAGAGACCCTCGACACTGGCGGTGACCACGTCATTTTATTTTTCATTGTTTGTTTACTAACGTAACTTCCTTCACTTATATACATACTGAACCTCTCCTGTCAACCACTGTCATCCCTTCCCTGCTCCCTCTCTATTGGTGGTATTCCTTGCCACTCATCATAGGGGATCAGTAGTATTCACAGCACGGTACAGAGTCCCAGCCATGTACAGTATACAAAATTCTATTGAATATAAATCATCCTTCTACCCCCTTGCATGATCACTTGAATAAGTAGTTAAAGCAAAGCAATGTATTTTATGTATCTAAATACAGGATCTAAAAATTACTATGACGAGGAAGAGTGAGGGCGCGCCCGTCGCGTCGTGGGCAGTGTTGTGTCGTTTGTTACCACTCGGGACTTTTATTGGCTAAAGAAACATGGTACCAAGTCTGCATAAGAGGGCCGCGTAAGCGTAATAGAAATCGGAAGGAAAAAAGGGTGATTAATCGGGCATAAACAGTTCCATAGTAGTCCAGCAGAAGATGCACTAATGGAACACACGGCTTGTTCGTTGCCAACTTCCCCCGTTGTTGCGGTGCGTTCGGAGCGCAGCAGGTTCATGTCTACGCAGGCTGGTGAGTACAGACGAGATGGAGTTATGCATTAGTACTGAACGTTGGACAAGGACGCTGTCTCGACCCCGAGCTTGCCGATAGCCCGATACGGGCAGTGGTCTTTTCCGCGAGCGGGGACTATCTCGTGAGCGGCGACGAAGATGGGGTTCGAGTGTGGCGAGTCGACGACCGCAAAAAAGTGGCGACGATGGCAGCAAAGCTTGTCCAGTGTCTTGCGGTGTCCTCAGATGGTATGTGGATCGCAGCTGGGACGACGTGGAGCGGGTTTATTGTGTGGAACGCGAAGACGTACGAAAAGGTCTTGACGCTCGAGGAGGGCACGGTGATCACTGGACTCGATTTCTCGCCCGACTCGACTCGCCTTGTGACGGCGTCGGATAACCGCACCGCCGCTGTCTGGGGCATCGCCACCCGCGACCGGTTATTACTGCTCCGGCACAAGGATGATGTGATAGCTGCGAAATACGCTCCTCGAGGCGACAGAATCGCGACGGCCACTCGTCATTCAGTTCGGTTCTACGACAGCAACGATGGCCACTTGCTTGCGGAAGCCCAACTCAAAGTGACGTCGCGGTACCACTCTTGTCTCCTATGGCTCAACAAGCACCTCTTCGTCGTCTCCAACAATAAAATAAAGCAGATCGATCCATCCAATGGCTCAGTGATCTCCAAATGGCCAGTTCCCCATAACAACTCCTCTTCCATTGCTCTCCCACAACATGGGCAATACATCGCATACTCCACAGACCGAACTGTCACGCTGTGGGACACGTCGACGCGTATTCAACTCGGTTCCATTGAACATCCTCAGGATGTACGTTCAATTGCACTCTCACCGGATGCCCGCATTCTCGCGACTGGTGACGAGAACGGGATAATCTCCTGCAAACGTCTATCCCTCATGAGAGTAAGTCGCAACGTTTCTTTTATGACCTATCTGAACAAGTCGTTTACGTTGTATACCAGGAACCAGCCATTCATATCGGTGATACTGCGCTTGATGCGTGGGAACAAGGTCAGCTCGCGGACGCGGATGCGATTTTGACCACATCCATCCCCACATCTCGGAATGCCGCCCACCATGTGCTCGCTAGTCGAGCCCTTGTGAGAGGTCGTTTGCAACAATGGGACGAGGCAATCATTGATGCTGAAGAGGTATTTGTTCTCTGTCCTCACTCCTTACAGGTTATTTGATGCTGATGCTAATTCACACCAAGTCCATCAAAATTCACCCATCCGTACTTGGTTATATAGCAAAGAGTATAGCACTTGTTGGTAAGGGAGAAAAACATAGGGGATATCGGGCATGCGACATCGCGTTTGAGCACTTCCGTTCAACTCATGTTAGTTTTCTTCTTTTGATCAAGGTATGTATCTCATACACTCGGGATTCGTTGCTCTCAGATGCTCACGGTACCCAGGCAGTAATAGTTTTTATGGCCGGAGAGCATGATGATGCAATATCGCGTGTAGACGACCTCATCGTTACGGTGCACTCGAACTCGATATGCTACATGGTCCAGGCGAGTGGATAATGTGTTATCAGACAGGAAATGCTGATGATTTAGCAGGCATATATGTATCTTCTCCTTGGAAACCTGCGTATAGAGCAGAGCAACTATGAGGGTGCGATGCAAATGTTTGATCATGCAAGAACCCAAGTGCGATACCACGAAAGTCGGACTCTTTCTGTGGTCTCACCGGTAAGTTTCGCTCACAATCCCTGAATATGATTGGTTATTGTCATCTTTGGAAGATATCCGGATGGAGGTTCGATACTGTCAACTTGATGATCGAACAACGTTGTTGCGAAGCCTTGTTTGCAGCGGGTCGCGCGACGCACGCAGCTGAATCACTTCTCGAAATGGTAAATACTTTCGACAAAGAGGTATATGTGAATAGATCGTTCACTGAGTGGGTTTCTGGTAAGTTCACGTTCTGCCTGCTGTCGGCCATGGGTTCAACCGTTTCGGTAGATTTCACGCAACGATGTCTGTCTGCTCCTGCAAGCGACTGTGATTCAACCTCGGAGGCAGTCGAGCAGGACGGTACGCCAACGCCTCATACAACTCTCAACTCCATGGCCGCGACTTCGCTTTTAAGATTGTGGGCAAAAACAACGTTGACTTGTGGCTCATGGAAAGACGCCTTGGGTGCTGCTGTTGCTGTAAGTACATCATTTCATTCTGGTACGCCTCATGGCCTTAACATATCTGTTTTGCAGTTCAAGCATCCAAGATCAACAATATACCGCATTATCTACGAATGTCTCGAGGAGATGGCCCGCATAATAGATGCTAAAGAGTGTTTGCATCAAATGGCAAACGAACTGCCAGAGCAGATGAACGCGGATGACGATTGGGTAGAATGGGCCGTTGGTGCGCAATTTTGCATGCTTGGTTGACCGTTGTATGTTGAACTTGAGACGGTATTACTTAGGGGAACTGGAGGTCCTCGGGGATACCGCAATGAACACCGAACAGTATGATGATGCCATCTCTCAGTACTCAGCCGCACTGTCCCTCAACCCGGCTGCGCCACAAGGTCTCTTCGTTAATCGAAGCAAGGGATACGTTGCCAGCGGCCTGTATGGCGATGCATTAAATGACGCCAACAAGGTGCGTATCCGTGTCCCGCGTAAGTTGGTTTTTTTGATGGAGCCATATTAGGTGATCTTGCTTGATCCAACGTCCCCCTGGGGCTACGAAAGGAAGCATGCAGCTCTACACAAAGCAGGATGCTACGAAAATGCGGTGGATACATTTGAGATGATGTTCTCGAAGATGTTGCAGTCACCTGATCCAGATATTCGCGGTAAGGGTGATGGCATCATCCCGATGTTTACTTACTGAACTCTTCTCGCAGAGCGTTCTTGCAAGTATGTTAACCCAGCTCTGACGAAAGCAACAATTCGTACTGCCATTGAGAACGCTATCCGTGAATCTCCGCTGGTGCTTAATACCGACTCTGGTCGTCTTCTTGACAAATCCGGGCAGGCGTCCTCGTTCGAGTCGCAACCAATCTTCCCGGAGTTGGTCTCCTCTATGACCACACACATTGACCATGCCCGCATCGAGAAAGAAGTCACGGAGTACTACCATTGCGCCACGTTTTCACACAAGTGGGAAGACAACGAACCTCTGTTCGAAAAAGTGACGCGTATTGTGGTGTACGATCTCGAGGAGTCCCCAACTCATGACAAGCTCCAAATGTTTTGCAAGATCGTACGGGACGCCGGGTTCCATTGGGCATGGAGTGATACGTGTTGTGTCAACAGAGCAGATCACGTCGTGCTGCAAGAAGCCCTGGTCTCCATGTTCAAGTGGTATCAGGGTTCTTCCCTTACGATCATTTTCCTTCGGGGCGTTCTCTCTCCGTCGCGGCGTGGTGATCTGGTGCGGAGCATTTGGAACACTCGCGCCTGGACATTACAAGAATACCATGCTTCCAAAGTGGTTCGATTCTACACGGAAGATTGGGTGCCATACTTGAATCTGGACATTCTGAACCACAAAGAGTCCCCCGATATCATCTCGGAAATGGAGGAGGCAACAGGTATCTCATCACGAGCCCTGATGGTGCTTCGACCTGGTCTGGACAATATACGGGAGAAACTTCGGTTGGCTTCGACGCGGCAAACCACCCGGGTCGAGGATGCAGCATACTCTTTACTTGGAATATTCTCTACCTCCTTGCCGGTCGTATATGGCGAGGGAGACATGGCGCTTGGGCGACTCCTGGCTCAGCTACTGATGAGCTCGGGAGACACGAGCATCCTCGCATGGACTGGTAGATCTGGCAGCTTCAACACATGCCTACCGGCAGATATTGCCGTGTTCAGCAAGTCACCAACATCGCATGTTCCACCGGCCAATGAAGGTCCTCTCATGGAAAGAGTAATCGCCGGTTTGCGCGCTTCCTCGCTCAGTCTCACTTTGGTCATGAGATTGTACGACCGCCTCAATGAGTTGCCCGTACTGTTGTTTGCAGGCCAACGGATGAAACTCCCTTGCATCGTTTTCAAACTCGGACCTGTATCAGCCTCTCGGAACGAGCTACAAGGACAAGTATTTCGTGCTCAGACAGGTGCGCTCGGAATCGTTGAGATCACAGCTAAGGAGGACATCTCTCGATTGGATTCTCTGTACCTCATTTACCCTTGGATCGACTTCCTCCTCGATCGACAGCCCATCGGAAGTGTCATGGAGACAGTACTCGAAGAAGAACACGCCAATCGCCAATCTACCAACTTATTGCCACCCTCCTTCCCTGTTTCTCCGAAAGCTAGGTCCATACCCCCGGGAAGACGGGCGGCGCGGCTGGTCGCCCAGCTCAGTCGATCCTTTAGCGGACGGCCTGCAGTCCCCTCACCCGATGCAGCGTCTCTCCTACCTCCGTCGTCCTTATCGGAGACGGACAAGAAGATACGCGCACTTCGACTGGTCGCTCGACTGCGCCAGCCGTTTGGTGCGCTGTTGCTCACGCCGCACCTGAGCAACGTGGCGGCATACAGAAGGGTCGCTGCGGAGAGCACGATTGTCGTCCAGGTGGAGGAGATGACCTCGGCGGTGTTGAACAAAGTGATGGAAGGTGTACGGGTGCTGGACGTGCTTTGACGATGGGTGGGCTTGGGCGTCATTGTCGGGCGCCTCTTGATACTTTGCCTCATTCTTTTCATCGATTGAGACGTATGGTCTTCTAGGCTTTTAATTAGCTATCGTTGGATTGACTCATTGACCCAGAGGTTAGACGGTGACTCGATGTGCAGACTGGGATCCATTTGGACCATGCTATACTCCAATGAATTTATCAAGATGACCTTTGTAGCTTACAACCGGATCTCTCAAAGAGTATTGCGTACACGACCACCTACCCAACGAGACCGCGTGAATTCGCCGGTTCCACAGCGACAACATACACGCAGTCTCGTAAAAGTATTCCAGCTGTGCTTCTTGCCGTATGCCATGAACGGGATCTTGATATTCACAGACGATTTCATCCGCGTGGTCTTCAACGCCTCCGTGATCGGAGCCCTGTAAAGTGGTTTAAGAAACGAATCATATCCGTGGAAGTTCTCCAAAAGTTTCTGGTCAAACGGGTGCTGCCCTCCGGCGAGGATGACGCCTTCGACTTCTTCGACGGTGTGCCCCTCAAGGGCCTGTTGAAGGTAGTCTCTGGAGGTGGGCTCCAAGTCTAACATCCTTTTGTCTGCCTCGAGTTCTTTGGTGGTGGTCGGGTTCAACTGTTGATCCCGCGATAGAACAACCGAAGAGAGGCCAAGGTCGTCGCACACGTCCGCCAGTGCGCGATCCGATCCTCTCAGCTGGCCCAACACCTGGTCAAGCAGATTGCGGCCCGTGTGAACGTGGACGAGATCGACAAACACCTGCTTGAGCTTGATATGGAATGAGGTGGGGATCGACGACGTGCCGGGATGGACAGGCTTATGGCAAAGATTGTGAGTCAGGGTGACACGGTAGCCGGACGTGACGGGAAAGACCTCGTGTTCGATATCACCATAGAAGGTGACGAAACAAGCAGAGGGCTCTCCGGCAAGCCGCAAACTTGTCGGTGAAATCGAGAGTCCACTCTGCTTCTCCTTGACGGAGTCCAAATTGCCCGCCCTCGTGCATAGTGGGAAGAACGACGACCAAGGACCTGAACATGTTATGATCGCGTGGCGTGTCCTTGTGAGCCTTGAAGGAATCACCTATTCCTACGAAACAATGAATGAGGACGATGGAGTGCCACAGAGGACACACCATATAC
>JBBPMA010000352.1:0-27892 GCA_038090075.1 Xanthoconium purpureum | reverse complement strand
ATCACCGGGCGTCTCTACAGTAGGGCCGAGCAGGCATCCGCATTTGAATCCTTACCCATCTTCAAAGACCTCGTATCGTCGACGACGAGACGCATCGACTACATCCGGATCAAGCGGGAAGTGCGACAGTTCTTCCAATACGTGATGTTTTCGCACAAGTGGGAAGACAACGAGCCGTTATTCCAACAGGTGTTACAGACAGCGGTATACGACCTGGAAAAATCACCAACGCATGAGAAGTTGCAAACGTTTTGCAAGATCGTTCGGGATGGCGGATACGAATGGGCTTGGAGTGATACTTGTTGTATCAATAAATCAGATAACTTCGTGCTCCAGGAAGCCCTTGTCGCCATGTTCAAGTGGTACCAGGGTGCGGCCAAGACACTCGTCTTCCTTCGCGGTGTCCGTTCCTTGTCGGAGCTCGGTGCTCTCGTGAAGAGCATTTGGAATACTCGTGCCTGGACGCTGCAGGAGTACATTGCCTCCGGGGTCGTTCACTTCTACACGGAGGACTGGACCCTCTACCTTAACCTGGAGATTCCGAATCACAAAGAGTCGCGCGAAGTGATTTTAGAGATGGAGCAAGCCACCGGGGTGTCTGCAGAGCAGCTCATGACACTTCGTCCAGGCCTAAACAACATTCGAGAGAAATTACGCCTCGCCTCGACGCGACACACGACGCTGGTGGAGGATGCCGCGTACTCATTACTCGGCATTTTCTCGGTTACAGGTCTTCCAGCAATATATGGAGAAGGAGAGGGTTCATTGGGACGTCTGCTGGCGCACGTTCTTGCCGGATCCGGAGACTTGAGCGTCCTCGCATGGATTGGGGAGTCGGGGCCCTATAACAGTTGCCTACCCACTGACATCACTGTGTTTAATGGACCCGCAACATCACACCTCCCGTCATCCATTCCGGACGCCGAAATGGAACATATCATTGCCGCGCCGCACGCTTCATTCGACCTCGACACGGCACTGCGCCTATACGACCACCTCCATAAGCTCACTCCCCCTTGGTTTGCCGCGAATCGGATGAAACTCCCTTGCATCGCGTTCCAGCTCCCACCTCTTACACCTTTTCGAACGCGCTCAGGCCGTCTCTATCGTGCGGATACCGCCGCCTTTGGGCCTGTTAAAATCAAAACAAGACATGATCTCTCTCAGATGGAGACTTTGTACCTCATTCATCCGTGGTTGGACAGTCTCCTGGAGCACGAGCGCAAAGGTAGTGTCAACGTTGGGGTAGCCGTTTTACCACCGCCTTCGCCGGACACGGACAATGAAGGGTTCTTTGAGAATGGCAGCGATGACGAGGAAGAGATCCCGGAAGAAGAATTCCGCCCCAGTTCCTTGTCCGTTACTGACCTTGAATTGGCGTCACACCCTGCTCCAGCGCGCGCGGCACCATTGAACAGAGAGACGCGCGCACGACGGCTCGTTGCGCGTCTTCGACAGCCGTTTGGAGCGCTGTTGGTCACACCGGTCGAATCGGGACGACTTTCGACGTCGGATTACAAGCGGGTGGCGGCGGATAGCTTGATCAGAGTGCAATTTCAGGAGAGCGTGTCGTTGGCTGAGATTCTGGACAATGTACGGACGCTGGATGTGTTGTAAGGTTAACTCGTGCGTAGTATCTCGGAGGACGATCTGTAATCATGACACGACATCGTATACTTCAATGTTTCAATCCAAGCATCCGTTCCTCGACATGCTAGGTTTTCGTGCACAAGTGTCGATGAGCCTCTTCCGCTCGAAGTCTTAGGTACACTGAACAACCCATCAGGGGCCACAATTCCGAGTCATCAAAGGTATCGACTCGTACGATGGGACTGGCTCATCCGCTCACCGACACGCGATCCGGGCAGCGACCATCTTTTCCAGTTCCTCAACTCAATAACTCATTGAATGAGTTGTCAGTTAGGCCGCTATTCCGAGTTGTTCATGTGTTGCTGCTCCTGCATCTCCGAGGGACAAGTTGGAATCAGGGGTGGGTCGCGCCTCTCTGAATGCGCTGTCCTTGCTGCTCCGCCTTGAGGGTCCATATAGGCCTTTTCGGTTTTCCCATGACATACCAACGCCAATGGAGAGACGCACGTGGGGCTTACGGATGACAAGGGTCGGGTATCGTTCTTTTCGATAAGCGTTGTACATCGAACGTGCACATATGTCTAGCGCTCACCGAATCGATGGAATACTGTACTTCCATGGATTGCCTGATGATGATCGAATATAGAGTTGTCAAGCATCGATGCATCAATTAGCCCGTCAGCAGGACGCCCGGAGTCGACGTAAAGGGGCGACTAGCGTGATGACCGTTTTTGTCTTGTCGCGTCCAAGTCGTTCCCATCAATCAATCAGCCGTGTCAACTCTGGATGGGTAGCAACGCATGATACATAATCACGAGCTCGACAGCCTCGGCCCTTCCTCTTCCTCCTCCTCCCACACCAGACCCACCATGTTCCCGTTCCGTAGAGGTCCCAGTCTCCGTCAAGTCATTGTATCTTATGCCCCGGACTGGTGAGCGTGGTCGACTGGGATGGGAACGCGTCTCACAGCGCTGACGCTTTGAAATTTTCAGGATCATCACATGTGTCTTGGGGTACGCACAGTCTCGTTCATGACTCGCAGCGAACCCCGTTTGACGGTGTCGACAGGTCGATATTCTACTATCTCGGTCGCCACGTCTCCGGGTTCAAGAGACAGTTTTCGCTCACGGATCTCTCGTGTGTCCTTTACTTGTTGCTCGTTGTCGTTTGGTCTGATCACCTCGCGCTGGCAGTCTGCAACACCCGTGAGTTACATCTTTTGGTCGATGCTTCGGGCTCATCAGGCACCTTCATTTCACTCCAGCTATGCAGTCCACCAACGTGTTAGCGTACGTCATATCATCCTCCTTTTCCTATTCACACTCATCTCCGAGACGCCCCAGACGGATGCACTCTGGATCCTCGGCAGTGCGCTCCCCCTGGCCGTACAGGTCGTCGTCAACGCGCTGTTCATACGCTCGTGGTGGGATCTCCACCACAGCACCCTCGGTCGTGCGTCTTTTTGAATTCTCTCACGCGCGTCTTGACGTGTTCCCGTTGACGTCTCTTGTTCTTCAGTGTGGTTGTCTATCATGCTCACCGGTTCTATCACGCGAATCGTCAAGATCACCGTTGGTCGTCCGCGTCCTGGTGCGTACACGGTTCTTGGATGTGTTCCTCGAATCACGCATCCTACTCATCACAATACAGATGTCATCTCGCGCTGCCAACCGTATCCCGGTTCCGAGGACCCTCTGTGGGGTCTGTCGACAGTAGATATATGCATGCAGACGTCAAAACACATACTCGAAGATGGCTGGCGCAGTTTCCCGAGTGGTCACTCCAGCCGTACGTTCCGTCTGCCACGAATCTTGAGGCCAGGGCTGACCCAGAGCACTCGTCGATAAAGTGTCGTTTGCCGGACTTGGATTCCTCACATTTTACCTCGCTGGGAAACTCCGTCCGTTTGATACCCGCGGGCATGCTGTAAGCACCAGAGTCCGAGTCCTAGTCTTAAACGAAATGCTAATCGACGCCCGTGCAGAGCAAGGTATGGCTGTTGCTCGTGCCTCTCGGACTCGCCTCCTGGATAGCGCTAACGCGTACCATGGATTACCGACGTGCGTCCCCCACCACTCTCCTCGGTCCCATTCTCATTTTGGAGTTGGTAATTAACAGACCACTGGGAAGACGTGCTGGCCGGATCCGCACTTGGTCTTGGCATCGCCTACTTTTCATACAGGCAGTATTATCCACACCTTGCTTCTGGGATGGCTCATATTCCATTCACGACGCGCTTCGAGGAAACGCAAGTGGAATATGACGCAGAAGGTGGGACGACCATGTTCAGAGATGGTGATGCCGACAATGAGGAGATCGTCGGGTTGATTGGGGGGAGCAGAAAGCCTCAGACTGTCCTCGATAACCAAGAGTGACTGGTCTGGTAAAGTGGAACTAACATTATCAATCCATCCATCATCGTATCGGTATACCGCTGGTATGACACACTAGGTGGTAGGAGAAGCCAGTCCTAATAGACACGTCATAATGTTCGTAAGGTGGTGCTCGCGTAGCACGTCGCGGAAAATCACTGCTTTTTCGCTGCGCGTTTGGAGTAGATCATGTCGGTAAACGGTCTGCGACTGCGTCAGTGAATAGCAGCGGCAGAATACACGGACGAACATACCCCTCGAAGCGCAACGCAATGAGGTACATGATATACACGTATAGCGTGATCAACAGCCCAGCCGGTCGTTCATACCTTGAACACCCCATCAGCTCCACGGACAACATCGCACCTCAGAAAGAAAAAAAAAGCAAACTCACCACAGCGCCGTCGCAGCAAAACACATCGTACTCCCGACATACATCGGATCCCTCAAGACGTTGAACGGGAAACCCTCCACGCGGTGGTCCATCAAGATCCCAAAGTAATCCCCGAGGAACGTCCCGGTGAAACCGAGCGTGTAGGTCGAGGTGATCACAAACACCTGGCCAGCGGCGAAAAGCGCGATGGGGACGACGGTCGCGAGGGGCTCGGGGAGGAGCCGGATGCGGGGTTGGTCGGCCAGTGCGAGTTGGTACCTGGTCGCGTGAGCCGAGTACGCAGGAGGCAATGAAGGTTACCCACAGGTGGTCACGCACGATACCGAACCAAAAGATGAGTACGGCGAGAAAGTAACATCCGTAACGCGCGTTTCCGGCAAAGAAGCGGGTGATGGTCTTTTTCCTGTACTCTGCGCGTTGGCCGCGGGTCAGCATCGTTGGCTGTCTGAGGGTCCAAAGGGGGACATACCGTTGCGAGCGACGATGTTCCACGCGGTGGGGTTGAACGTGATGGAGAGGAGCGAGATGTAGAGCGACGTTGCGGACGTGTCGAGGATGGAGTTCATCGTAGCTGGCGAAGAAGCACACAAAAACAAGGACTGAAGCAGTAAAAATAAAATGGTTCTACGTAACGTGCTTCCCACGAGCCCTTGCATCTTGCTTGGAATTTGCCAACGCGACTTGTCTTACTCAAAGTCTCAAACCATAGTCTTCCTGCCTAACTATAATAGGGCGATCCATGAGACCCCAGCAAATAGATTGCGTGGGACGTCCCCAAGGTACGTGACGGTGATTGGCGGGGGTTTGATCCATCAGAACGTGCAGCACGTCCAATCGGATGTCCCCAACCACTGCCTCATCCTGGGCCGATCTAGACCAATCAAATCGGTCGTTCTGCCAGATGCTTTCATAATGTGGTCCGTGTGCCTATTGGCCCATTTCCAGCCTAGGCCGCGGCATCCATTGTTGTACCCTGAACTGAGCACAGTACTCAGGCTTTGTGTAACTCGCCCTCGAGTGCACCCTCATGATCTATTCAGAAAACTCTATACTTCACGCGCCCGTGCGACAGACCCATCATCCAGTCGAAGTTCATCTCAGCCTTTGCGTTGGTAAGTTTGTTAATACTTTGGGGGACATGTTGCGTTGCCCATGGCCGGTTTACAGGCCAGAGTTAGTCATCGGAGGCGAGACCAACTGGTTAAAGGGGGAAACACGCGCGGAAGAATATTCTTTATACAGGGGAAGCGCTTAGTCTCCCAGACGTTTGGGTCGCGCCTTCCTTGGATGCGGCCATTTCTGGGGTATCAGCCACGAACATCCGAAAATATATGATCACAAGACCAGAACGGGGCCACCTCTGTGAATTTTGGATTCACAGACGCTTGGTACGTTCCATTCAGGATGGAGCTGCCCTTTTGCAGTTAATCTTACTCCAAGATGGATCAAAATCCGCCATCCAGCCGCCGCCATGGAAGAAACCACAGGAACGTTGATATTCTCACATTCACGGGCACATGATTTCTGTGACCCCTGGGCGCAGAGATATATAAGCCCATGGCTGGGGTGCCTTGTGGCCTACATCCGAGTCGAATATTCTCCCTAAGCCCACCAAACCTCATCGACATTCATGCCTTGGCTCGATACAAAGAAACCGCATCATTGTCAATGTGGTAAATCTACGGCTCGCAAAGCTAAACTTGGCTATTGCCCCAAATGTTCCACTGTATGTCACGGTGAGGGGACTGCAACAACGAGGTCGGGGGTGGTCGAGCAGGTCACGCATGACGCCTGGGTTCACTATCAGAGTGAGAACTGCTCTGCCTGTGCAGCAGTACAACAAGCGATTCAGCAGAAACCCTGATGGTAGGCATTTCCTAGCACACTTCCTCCCGTTTACTTTCTGGTCATTGACGCTTGGGCGGCCGAGGGTGTAAATCAGGCAGTGGGAGTTGTGTTGAATTTGCCCGAATTCCGTACTATCTCGAGTATTAGCGATGATCGTGATTCTTCATGTGCCCTTCTTCCATACTTCATCTACTTGCCTCTTTCGTTGTTTACATTTCTTTTCTCTTTGTCCCCATTCTCGACGGTAGTAGTGGGTGCTGTGTACCGGATTTGTCATTCGTCACTATCTTTCTTGTGCTATACATAAGTTGGACTGCTTTGCCATTGACCTGTCCCGGCGGAACCCAAGACACTTTGGTCCAAACAAAGAAAGCTGCCTATATATTTGAGGCGCGTTCGCACCTTGCTTGGAGGTCTATCTCGCAATGCCCCATGACCAGCAAGACGACGACGCTACGTCCACCTTTTCTTACGACGGTGATGGGGACCCCGACACCTTCAGTCTTCATCAGCTGGGACTCGCAGCTTCCTCCCACTTTGGTTCACCTTGTGAGCTCAACAAGCTAGCAGAGGGCGGTTATCACAAGGTCTCCCTCTTTGATTCTCTATCTTTCCATCGTAACGTTCCATAGGTGTATGATGTTATCGGCAAGGACGGAACGGTGCTTGGCATCGTTCGTGTGGCGTCCCCCGCATTTCCCAAGGACAAGCTAGAATCAGAGGTGTGACCTTCATCCATCGGTCCGTTCATATGTTTGCTGACGTCGTTCACCTTACTAGATCGCGACTCTTAGATACCTCGCTGCGCATACACAGATTCCCGTCCCTCAGGTTTATGCGTGGAATTCGGATGCTTCTAACCCCGTCGGAGCGGAATACATGATCATGCAAAAGGTTGTTCCGTTGACCCGCATATATTCTACTCTAACGTGTCCACTGAAGGTCCCGGGCGTGCCCGCTGGCAAGCACTGGGATACGCTCCCGATGGACGTCAAAGAGCGTGTCGTGTCGCAAGTGGCACAATATATTAAAGCCATGTTCGCCTTGCGTTTCGAACGCGCAGGGTCCCTCCATCTCTCTTCCCCATCAGGCAACGAAGCCCGCGTCGGGCCGATCGTTAGCACTCCATTTTATCGGGCGATCGACGGCGTCATTCGCGTACCCGACGCGGTACATGAACTAGCCGCCCACCTTTCTCAATATCGCGGGCCTTTTTCGAAGATTTCCGATTATCTCCAGAGCTTCTTACGTGCAGAGCTCCACGTTGTCACTCACTATCGGCCCATCGTATTATCCGAGATCAAGTCTGAGTTCAAGAGGGCCGATGCACAGGAAGTCGAGGTGCTGCTTGAAACTGGGAAACGTGTCCTCCGTAAAGCGCTCGAGCTGTGCTCCGTCTATCCGGGGAACCATTCTCCTGGCGGCCTGACGACAAGCACACCAACACGACTGTTTTCGCTACGACTCGATGATTTCCGTTTGTCGAACATCATGGTACGCATGTTTTTGGGACGTCTTGTTTGCAGTGATAATATATATATGTACGCCAGATCGACGCCGAGTCCGGTGCGGTGACGGGTCTGATCGACTTTGAGGGGACGACGATCGCACCGCTCTGGGAATGTGCCGTCGTCCCTGGATGGTTGCTTCACCTTGATGATCCGGAGAGCAAATACGAAGGAGGCCCCAACGAAGACAGAGCGCGTTTACTGGAGGTCTTTTGGAAGACGATAGATGACACGGAGTGGCGCGAGGCGCACGAGCGCGGGAAGCCTTTCCGGCGTTTTACAGATCGCCTTTCGTTTTCGGTTGCTGTGTGGGCTATGGGAGGTGGGGAGAAGTGGGTGGATGACAGACTCGATTGGGCGATGGCGCATCCTGGAGTTGCATTTTCAGATGACATCTAATAGGTGCACCACGCCCATCGAGCATGCCTTGTTAATAATACTATAGAACGGATTGGTGCCGCATCAGCATGTCCAATCGGATATGTTCCCCTGCAGTCTAGACCACTGGCAACTACTTCCTGATCCCACCGGACCCAATAACGAGGTGCTAGAAAAGCTCCTCTTCCCAGGCAGCCATCGCCCGCCGGGTTCCCGGACTCAGCTGATGACAATCTAGAACTATCTTTGTGTACGGCACGGTGGGCCCGATTAACACCGTACACTACTTTTACCCCGTCCGATTGCCCCTACAGCATCTCGCATACCCAACAACAACGACACCATGGACTTGGGTCTCAAAGACGTACATGTTCTCGTCACAGGTGCGTACTGCCGCTATATCGTCCCGCTGCACCCGATTGACTTGATACGAAAGGTGCAAGCGGAGGGATTGGCCTCGAGACCGCCAAACTCTACTGCTGTAAGTCCATCTCGTTCGTTTCGTTCATCAGCTGCATCAGCTGAACAACCCCACCCGCCAGCACTCGGTGCTGAAGTGACGGCCCACTACAACACCCAATACGAACCCCTAGAGGCCCTCTCAAAGACTTATTCCAACGTCCAAGCCGTCCAAGCCGAACTCTCCGACGAAACGTCCGTCACGAACATGTTTACGGCCATCGCGCACGCTGGGCCTGTCCAGGTCCTCGTCGTGAATCATGGGATTTGGCCGACGGAGGAGGTCTCGGTGGCGGACATGACCCTTCGACGATGGAACCATACCGTTGCTACCAACCTCACGTCGTCGTTCTTGGTCTGCCGTGAGTACTTGAAGGGGTTGAGGAATGCGACGCCAGAGGTCAAGGAAAAGGCAGCGATCGTGTTGATTGGAAGTACAGCTGGTAAATATGGTGAGGCAGGACATGCCGACTATGCTGTCTCGAAGAGCGGTGCGTGGGTGTCATACATCATGTCGAGCCTGTCCAACCACGGCATGTCATGTCCTTGCAGCGATGATGTACGGCTTGACTTTGACGCTCAAGAACGAGATTGTCAAGATCGCGCCCAGGGGTAGGGTGAACGCGGTTGCTCCGGGTTGGGTGAGGACGCCCATGGCGGAGAGCGCGCTGGCAGACCCTGATGTGGTCAATCAGGCCTTCGCGACGTGAGTGGCCATTTTGTTGCATTGAAGGCCGGACGCCTGACGAGTGACGACCATTCGCAGGACGCCGCTCAAAAAAGTCGCGACGGCCCTGGACATTGCGAACCAGATAGTGGTGCTGTCGTCGTCGTCGGTCTCTGGACATGTTACCGGCCAAGTAGTGATGATCGATGGTGGGATGGAAGGGAGATTGTGTTGAAAGACAACCCCAACATAGGGTTAGGAGTTCTAATTGCGGCTGACAAATGTAGGTAGCGAGTAGGGACAAAGTGACACACTAGCTTTGATCTTGTACACCACCATTTGACTTGTGTTGTTCTATAATCCCCAACTTGTATACCAATCATGGTACGTTTTTCCTGTTCCACCGCATGCTCCAGTTTGACAATTCGGTCGTTGTCAGTCTACCAACTGCAGACGACGTCTCATTCGCGACTTTAAACGATTGTCGAGCGACCCGCCGAGTGGGGTCTCGGGGAGCCCATGTCCCGATAACATCATGGTATGGAACGCCGTGATATTCGGCCCAGGCAAGTCCCATCTCTCCCCACCTCCTTTGCTGTCGTTGACACACCCGCATCGGCGCAGCCGACACACCCTTCGAAGATGGCACCTTCAAACTCGTCCTCACCTTTGACGAATCCTACCCCAACAAACCCCCCACCGTCAAATTCCTCTCGCGCATGTTCCACCCCAACGTATACGCCAACGGCGAGCTCTGCCTTGACATCCTCCAAAACCGGTGGTCCCCGACGTACGACGTCGCCGCGATCTTGACGTCGATTCAGAGTTTGCTGCATGATCCGAATCCGAATAGTCCGGCGAATGCGGAGGCGGCGCAGTTGTATAGGGAGAATATGAAGGAGTATGTGAGGAGGGTGAAGGCGACGGTGGAGGATAGTTGGCTGGATCCGGAGGAACGGCAGAAGATACAGGTGGAGGGAGAGGGGGAGGGAGGTGCAGCTTAGACGGGTGGTTGCTGGCTGGTGGGTGGGTGGGTGGCCGTTGTGCGGGGTGCCGAATCGGACATGGTAGAGGTTTCATCTTTTTTTTTTCGGTGCTTGTTTAAACATTCTCGTCTCCTAGCTTTTAACCTATTGTAGTATTGCTGGGCTAGCAGTGTCGTGTGCCACGATACGTCCTCCAAAAACAAAATTATGGAACTTGATTTTGTACCGATTGCAAGGCTGTGAGTCGCCGCGTCATGATTCATGCCACGGTGCGATGATCCATCCCTCTTCGTCTGGTGGATGTCCGCTGGTTTGCGTCAGGTCAATCATCTATGAACCACGGCATATCTCGATTGGAGAACGAAGCTCGATCACTCATCCCTCCCCTTGTGTATTGATCACGTGCGATCAAGACAGCGAGTCGATCATGGCATGCGATCGCTGGTTAGGGTGCCAACGCGTACGAAGGAAGCAAGGACGACACCACCATGTCTGAAATGCAAACTAGCATGACGGTCTACACACTGCAGCGCTTCTGGTGCGTGATATCGATCGACATTCTCATGAGCGACGTCGGCGGGGCCCGGTTATCGATCGTAGTGCCTACGTCTACACACGACCACGTTGACGTGCTGCGGAGTGAGGTTATCCAGCTTATCGTTGGAGATAACGCGTGGGTGGACATGTTTCAAACATGGCATGTCGAGCAAGAGGCATGCGAACGCCAAGTCGGCGACCCCGTCAAAGGCCCAGGATGCATGTCCGACCGTACGCCCATGGTCCTATTGAGAAGAAGAAACGCAAAAGAGAGAAAAAAACATAAGCTGGAATAGTTTTACACGAATAAAGCGATTATGTACCCGTCCGTCGACCATCGTTCGTCCTCCCACCATCTGCGGTCCGTGCGTACGTATACATGGCGGGCACGAGAAAAGAGACGTCTTACGGTCGTGGAATAACCGCTGTTTACTGTTCAGCAGACGAGGGCAGCGACGGCACCGAGGACGAGTCCGACGCCGACGAGTCGGACATCGCCCGATCTGCGCGCCCCGCCCGTGCCGGTCGGTGAGACGACGCTCGTGGAGGGGGAAGATGTCGTCGGGGTGGAGGTGAGGCCCGTCGCAGTGCCGGACGAAGGAGGCGTAGTGGGCGGGGTGACCGCGGTGGACTCTGAGGAGATGAGGGAGGAGAGGGCGGAGGCGACGGACGAGGGGACGGCAGTGGTGTCGAACGAGAGGACGCTGAGTGGGAGAGGGCTCGTACTGTCGGGTGCCGAGAAAAATGAGCCAAGCGAAGTGGCGAGTTGGTCGGTTACTTACGCTGGTATACCACTGGGAGTGAGGACGTACTCCGGAGGAGATGCAGCGACGTGGCCGACGACGAGGGCGGTCAGCGCTGCCAGGCTCGTGAATTTCATGGCCGTGGACGCGTCGGTGGGGGAGGGAATGAGAGTTGTGACAAGTTCATGGTGGTGCTGCGGAATGGAGTTCCTAAACCTGACACACTCGACATCACGCGACACATATCTCACATGACGATCCTCACTGTCTCAACATAGTCTTCAATGTAGACAAGAACCTCTGCTTATTACCCCCCTCATCGTCCTTTCCTGTACCGTTCTCCGACACCTCCTTGCCCCCGAGAGCGACCGCGTACCGTTTCTTGTATTCGCTTGGCGTTTCAATGTTGACACCATTCTTCCACATCCCCCTTCTCGCCGTTCTAATTATAACAGCCGATGATCAGTCAACATGCACGAACGGAGACAAGGGGCACATCACCTCGCTTCTTCCTCCATGCGCAAAAATTTGTCGCGTCCCCAGGGTCCGTACTCTGCGCCACTATTTCCATACGTCGTAGCAGTACCCGCCCGTAGCATCTCGAGCGCGAGCGGACTGCCCAAGTACCTGCCGAGAAACAAGGGCAAGAACGGGCGGGGGACGAGAGGTATTCCAACCTGTTCCACGAATGAACTGTGCGACACGCCCCCGGAGCGAGTCACTTACGATACGGCCATACTGGTCTTTACGGATCAACTGGCAGTAGAGGGTTTTTCCATGTACCCGTTTCCTGAGCCATGCCAGGCTCTCTTCTGCGTAAGGTTGTCCGGGACGACCCCAGTGGGCGCCCTGCAAATCGTCTCGTCACGAGGGACCCATCCATGAGGGTACATGCTCCATACCTCGGGCGCGTCGACACCAGCGATCCGAACATGTATCGTCTGATCAACCAACTCTTTGACGCAAAGTTCATCATCCATCGCGAGACGAGCGACAGAAAACCCAACCTTTCCGCCTCGTGGGTACACGCCTAATCTTGAGCGGCCATCGCCAACCGAGCCCTGGCGTGTGGTACAGCCGAAAGTCGTCCGCATCCCCGACGCTGATGGTGTTGGCATAGGTTGGAATCGACAATGCGTGATAGTGATGGTGGGCCGTACTTTCAGGGTGGAAGGGGATCTTACCTGGTGACAACGCCGCGCACCCATCGTCGCCGCGCAAGGTCCTTGGGTGTGACCCATTCGGCGGTCAACAGTCGCATGCCCCAGCGACGCCATGCGAGGAGTGCTCCCGCACCTGACGCAGCCCCGAGGGCAAACATGAGACTGTAGTCTGCTAGCGTTGCGGTGTCATTGTAGCGTGTCTGTAGGTGTGTCCAGAACCAGCCAGAACCAGCAGCGGCACTCTCGGTGTCGGGGACGCTTGGGGCATTGTGCAACTGGGGTGTATCTGACGTCGAGGAAGTGCCATCTGGTTTGCCTTTGCGAGGGAACCACGACGAAAAAGACGAGGGCATTCAAGTTGAAAGTGGTGTTGAGCAACTCGTGACAAGCAAACCGTTCTCACTTTGGCGGGGTCGGCCCGACGGTCCGGCGCGCCTATGTGGAGGCTTTACGCGGGGGACCTCACATCGATCGATCGACACGTCGAAGCGTTTGGATATCGATATCATTTCGTCTCAGATGTTACGCGCCAGCTACGACACATCCGTACATTGTCCCAAAATCTTGCAGGGACTCGTTCATCCTGCAATCTGTGACTCGGATCAAACTACCGGCCCGACCCGATTCGACCGGCGTGACCAACAGTCCGTCACTCGCCGGGCTATGTTTCCCTGTCCAATAGTGCCACTCGCGCGGGAGTGGGGCGTTATGCTCCGGCACTACTTGCATATTAAATACGTCCACTCGCACGATCAGACATAAGTACTCATTACATACATTGAATTGGTATACCCGGATCAATGTGTCCCATCCTCGGCACCTGATCCACAACACAACAACCAATCGGGCAACGTGAGCGCGATTGTAACTTTTCCTGATCTTCGATGGTGCTGATCGATCGTGAGTCCAAAACATGTCGGCTAAGAGCAACGTGACACGCACCGTCACGCGAACAGTTCCGATCGATGGCTCCGATGCGTCCTTTACTTGCTCCGCCTAGTAGGAAATGAGTTGTCGTGACTAGGTTTACCATCACCAGGAAAAGACGCACTGAGGATGCTTCCTTTGAATATATAGCACCTTGCCCGCTGTGGGAGGTGTTCCCAGACGCGCCTTTAGGCTCCTTGTTCACTCTCATTGATGACTGAACGACATTGAGGATCAGTAAGTCCAAAGTAACACGACTTTGTGAGAAACAAACTGCTCACCCAAAGTTGGCCCTTGTCATTCTTCTTGATCGGCAGCCACTTTTGAAAAATCCGAAGGCACCAATATAAATTGGTGGTATCCGGACGTTTCCCTGGTGACAAGGATGAACGGGGCAGCAGGCTATCATACTCAGAAGCATTGGTAGAGAGTAGCGAGGATGGTGGCTGTAGCAGTACTAATGTCAATACTGAAGAAGAGAATGTGGTGATCACAGACTTCATCATAATCGAATTGAGGAGCAACATTGCTCAACTTGAATGGCAACTCGACCTATATGATCATAAGGAGCGCTTCGAGAGGGAAGTTGAGGAAATCCTACCGGGGTGGGGTCAGGTAGATTACTGTCGTGGCCGCACGATATCGAAGACTGTCTGCCTTGTCGTCGGTCGCGAGGATATTCCTAACAGAGCCGACGGAATTGCGCGGTTGCATTAACATCAAAAACCGTATGTAGTACGACAATCCACAGTACTTACATTCATGAGGGATAGGCTTTCGACGATGATTTTCCCGTCCAGCCCACCTACTGCGATGAATCGGTCATCAGGTGAGACTGAGATTGAACGAATGTCTTGGGGGTATCGAATGAGATTGAGCTGGGTATGCGTTGACATATCCCAAAGTGCAACGGTACGCTCCGTAGAGGAAGCGACGAATCCCCCATGCTTAGCTAGGCCAATGCAGGAATATTGGTTGTTACGGTGAGCCTGCCATTCCGAGAGTGTTGACCCCGTGGATGCATCGATTTGGATGATGTTGCTTTCAGATAGGACAAGGATATGGTTATTGAGCCAGAGGAGGCCATTGTTGTACCCCGGGGTGACATTGACATGAATTTCCGTGGTGAAGCAGTGATTGATGTTGTCGTAGACTCGAACGGAACCTTGGGTGGCCGTCAAGAGTCGGTCTCCATCTGGGGAGTATTTCGCTGCTACCACTGGGCTGTCGTGGCGGAGTAATAGCAGTCGTTGACGAGTTGCAATGTCATAGACAGAGGCTATGCAGTTGTCTGATGCGGAGACGAGACGAGCCGCGTCGGGTGAGATGTCAACTGCGTTGATGCCCTTGTGATCTTCTCTGTACGAAAAGACATGTTTGTATGTCTTTGCGCTCCATACGACCACGTCGCCTCTCTGCGTTCCCGCTGCGATCCAACTGCCGTCCTGCGAGTAGGCGAGACAGTAGGCAGCATTCTGCAGTTTCATGGTTGCCACGACTTGGCCGTTCTTCAATCGCCAGACTTGAACCCCACGGTCGCTGCCGCTTAAGAGATATTCGCCGTTCGTGGAGAAAGTCACTGCGTATACGCTGCTACGAACGTCAATCTCAATCTGGGAACGGGATTCTTGTCAAACAATCATTGGTCAGTGTCGATTGCGTGCTCTTCTTGTGAATACGCACCGGTCATTGTCGACTCAGACCACGTCTCGGGCAGGTCAATGGACGAGTTTAAGTTGACGAGGGACGTTTATGTTGGGAGATAAGCACGTAACGTACTGCAAAGGCCTTGTGGTTTTGTGAGTCATTCTTCAATTCAGCAAGTAGCCGTAGTGCTGTACAGTGCTGTACAATAAAGGGGCTTTGCTGTGCGAAAATGACTGATTTGCTGTTTGCTGATGGCCCCACTTGTTCAGTGACTCGACAATCAGCCTAACACGTCCAATTTACCCATCCGTGTCGTTCATCGAATGCCTCTGTGCTTGGTGGAGGACAGGCATCGACGTGGCCTGGTACCCACGTCGTGCCAGGACGACAACGCGTTCAAGTCCCGTCAATTCGAAAGGGTCTGGTTCGGCCCGGGTGGCCCGTGGGAGCTTCCACCATTACCCACAGCAACCAGCCCCATCTCAGGTTACCAGCGCATACCGCCCGGGTCACTGCGCCCGGTTTTACTCCTCCATCAGTCGTGGCTGGGAGCTCCCTAAACGGCTCTGAAGGGCGGCGGTCGGGGTAGCGGTAGCCCCCTGACGAGAGTTTTCGCGGACTCGAAACCGCTACCTGTCCCACCCCCTTTACCACCTCTAAGTATGCGTATTGTAGCCACCCTGGCGCCCGGCCCTGATCTTCGGAGAGGGGCGTCCGACGGACGCATAAGTGGGCTCGATAGCTCAGAGGCCACTCCCTCATACATGTATGTCATATGGTTACTGTTCGTTCTCTTGGATGCTACCTGCAGCCTACAACACATCCAGCGTCTGTACATTGTCCAAGATCTCAGTCAGCGACACGTTCTCCTGAAATTGCACCTTGATCAAACTATCCGCCGCAACGCGCCTGTAATCCGACGTCGAAAGTCGTCCCGACTTGACCGGCGTGACCAGCAGTGCGCCAAATGGCTGTCGAAGACGCGCAACAAGCCGCCGTGCGCGCGCCTCTCTGTCCAGTGGTGCTGCACGCGAGGGGGCGGGGCGTGGTGGTGGTGAGGTTTCGGCAACAGAGGAATCTTCTTCATCGTCCGTATTCAGTAAAGGCAGTACCGTAGCGCCCTCCCTCATGATCACACCACCCTTATGCTCGTGCTCCAGGAGGCTATCCAACCACGGGTGAATCAGATACAAAGTCTCTGTCCTAGAGAGAGCATCTCTCGTTCTTATCTGCAGCCTCCCAAAGGCAACAGTGTCTACAAGATAGACATGGAGTGAAAGCCACCGACAATTTGTAAGAAGTGGGAGTTGGAATGCGATGCACGGAAGCTTCATCCGACTTGCCGCAAACCAAGGAGAAGAAAGTTTGTCGAGGTGGTCGTATAGGCGCAGGGCCACGTCAAGGTCGAATGAGGAGTGCGATGCGAGAACGATTTGTTCCATCTCGGCGTCCGGAATATGTGGCGGGAGGTGGGTTGTCGCTGGTCTGTTAAATACGGTGATGCGAGCAGGAAGGCAACTGTTAAAGCTCCCAGACTTCCCGGTCCATGCGAGGACGCTCAGGTCTCCGGATCCGGCAAGAACGTGGGCGAGCAGGCGTCCCAGTGAATCTTCTCCTTCTCCGTAGATTGCGGGCAGACCGGTTACAGAGAAAATGCCGAGTAACGAATATGCGGCATCCTCCACCAGCGTCGTCTGCCGAGTCGAAGCGAGTCGTAATTTTTCCCGAATGTTGGTCAAACCCGGACGAAGTGCCATCAATTGATCTGCAGACACTCCCGTGGGTTGCTCCATCTCCGAGGTCACTTCCTGCGACTCTTTGTGGTTCGACACCTGCAAATTGAGGTAAAGGGTCCAGTCTTCTGTGTAGAAGTGGATGACTCTGGAGGCGATGTACTCCTGCAGTGTCCAGGCGCGGGTATTCCAAATGCTCTGTATAAGAGCGCCGAGCTGCGACAAGGAATGGACGCCGCGCAGGAAGACGATCGTCCTGGCAGCACCCTGGTACCACTTGAACATGGCAACCAGGGCTTCTTGAAGCACGAAGTTATCTGATTTATTGATACAGCAAGTATCGCTCCAAGCCCATTCGTATCCGCCATCCCGAACGACCTTGCAAAACGTTTGCAGCTTCTCATGCGTTGGTGATTTTTCCAGATCGTATGCTCGTTGTCTTCCCACTTGTGCGAAAACATCACGTATTGGAAGTACTGCCGTACTTCATGCTTGATTCGAACGTAATTGATGCGTCTCATCATCGACGATACAAGTTCATTGAAGATTGGCAGGGACTCAAATGCAGATGCCCGCTCAGCTCTACTGTGGAGACGGCCAGTGATCGTGTTGATTTGCACAAGTGGCGACCGACGTATCGCCTGTTGAACAATGTTGCGAATCGTTGCTCGTGTGCTCGACGGGCTAATGTACTGGTCACCATACTCTGCCGAATAATGTGAACAAATCATCTGTGTCATGGCAACGATATTACTTACGTTGAATGTCGGGGTCGGGAGACTGCGCCATTTTTGAGAGCATCACTTCAAACGCGCCAATTGCGGCGCTATAGTCTTCTGCCTTATGCAGAGCTGCATGCTTCATCTCATAGCCCCATGGCGACGACGGATCGAGTGCGATCGCCTGACAACACGTCAGCGAGATCTACCTCCATCAGAGAATAGTGATATACCTCGTTTGCGTCGTCTAGGGCCTGCTTCCAGGAGCCTGTTGCCACAAACACCTTGCTTCGCTTAATGAGAATGTCTTGTGGACAGGGAGGATTGTGAGACAACACGGTCGTGTAGTGGCAGATTGCTTCGTCATGGCGCCGAGCATTCGCTGCTGTATCTCCAAGATACACCACTTTCTTGAAGGATTCTTGACCGAAGTCTGACAGAAATGCTACGTAAGCGACAACCTGCGAGGCGCTGCGGTTACTCACCAAGAGCCTGTTCCTCGAGAATGGATGCCTAGTGTAGGTATTAACGTAGTCTGGCAATACCATTATTCACAGGTGGCGCACGCAACTTACGTTGATGATGGATAGACTCTTGATGGTGATCTTCCCATCCTCTCCAGCAATTGCGAGAAAGTGATCGTCTGGAGAGACCGCGATTGAGTATATGTCTTGGGGGTGTTGAATGAGACCGAGTTGGCTGTGTGTCGATGTCTTCCAAAAGGACACAGTACGTCCCGTAGAATGTATGAGAAATCCTCCGTTCCTCTGTTGGGCAATGCGGGACAGGTCGTCGCACTCATCAACTGGCCATTCCGATATTGTTGACCCTGTGAATGCATCGAATATGATTATTTGTCTATTGGATACGATGAAGAGATGGTTGTTGAACCAGAGGAGACTGGTGTTATAGTGGGGGGTGACAATGTCGAGAAGACAGCGACCATCGTCGCTGTCGTAGACCAGAACAGCGTCTTGGGTGGCTACCGCGATTCGATCGCCCTGCGGCGAGTACTTCGCAGCTCTCAGTGCCTTCTTGTGGCGGAGTGTTCGCACCCGTTGGCAAGTTGCGACATCCCAGACCGAGGCTGTCCCGTCGTCCGAAGCTGTGACGAGTCGAGTCGAGTCGGGCGAGAAATCGACTCCATTGACGACGGACTCTCCGCGATTCTCCTCGTGGGACAAAACCCGCTTGTATGTCTTTGCATCCCAGACAATGACCTCGCCCCAGATTGTTCCCGCCGCAATCCATTTGCCATCGTTTGACACGGCGAGACAACGGACCCTCATCGATTCCATTGTTGCCGTTCGTTGACTGTCTGCCACTCGCCACACCTCAACCCCGCCATAACCGCCGATCAAGAGAGACTCGCCGTCCGTCGAGAAATTCATCGCATATGCCTTTGCACCAAGGTCGATTTTGACTGGATCATGGCGTTCTTCTGCAGTAGTGATTAGCATCACTAGCGCTCCATCTTGTCAGTACGCACTGGTCATCGTGGTTACCAGCGCAGGGTCTGGCGGGGAAGTAATGTGAGTCAATACGCCAACACGCTTCTCTTTGTTGATACAGACCTGTGCATCAGATAACTAAATGGGTCCTTATCTTGTAGCGTCCCCGCAGCCCTTTCTTTGAACTCCGTAACACCACTCTACACCTGTCGACGCTGTCTTCGTTCACTGCTTCAGCATCTTACACCATGGCTGGCTTCTTGGCTTCCGTACGGTTCTTGTTCCATCTCGCTGCCATTTGCTTACTACATTAAAGAGCCTGTATCAGGACAAGTTGGCGCGTCATGGTTGTCGGTGGATACCACAGCCTAGTCGTCTTACCCCATGTTCTTCCTTGCCTCACGATCACGGTGAACGGAGGTGTTCCAATTGACCTGATGTGTCACTAGAGGGAAAGGTCAAGATGAAATTGTCGACCGACGACGGACATTAGCAACATGGCGTCGATTATTACTACTCTTCGTTCTGTGACCTGTCTTGATTGCTATGTCGATGGCAAGTCCCGGTCCACTTTCCTGTCATTTTTGAGACAGGTTGACGTACAAATAGCCTTCAACCTGTGATAACATATGCATATGGTGCTCGTCTGTCCATCAATAAGTACGAATCGATACCTTGATGACTCGGAATTGTAGCCCCCGATGAGTTGATCAATGTACTGAAGGACTGACTTCGAGCGGGGGAGGCTCATTGACTGGATGAAACATTGAAGTACGCACAAGCTAGCATTACAACACATCCAACGTCCGTACATTGTTCAAAATCTCAGCCAGCGACATGTTCTCCTGAAATTGCACCCTGATCAAGCTATCCGCTGCGACCCGCCTGTAATCCGACGTCGAAAGTCGTCCCGATTCCACCGGTGTGACCAGCAGCGCCCCAAACGGCTGTCGAAGACGCGCAACGAGCCTTCGTGCGCGTGTTTCTCTGTCCAGTGGCTCCGCAGCCGTGGGAGCAGGGTGTGGCGGTAATTCAGGCTCACCAACCGACGAGGAATCGTCGTGGCATCCTTCTTCCGGGATCTCTTCCTCATCCTCGCTGCCATTTTCAAAGAACTCCTTATCGTCCGTGCGCGCCGGTGAAGGCGGCGGTGTAGTGTCTTTCCCCGTGATGACACCTTTAGGTTCGTGCTCCAGGAGACTGTCCAACCACGGATGAATAAGATACAAGCTTTCCATCCGAGAGAGGTCGTATCTCGTTTTGATTTTCACCGGCCCAAAGGCGATGGTACTTGCGCGATAGACACGGCCTGATCGCGTACGATAAGGCGTAAGAGGTGGGAGTTGAAATGCGATGCATGGAAGCTTCATCCGACTTGCCGCAAACCAAGGAGCAGAGAGTTTGTCAAGGTGGTCGTATAGGCGCAGCGCCACGTCAAGGTCGAATGAGGAGTGCGGTGCGAGAACGATTTGTTCCATCTCGGCGTCAGGAATGAGTGGCGGGAGGTGGGATGTCGCTGGTCCGTTGAACACAGTGATGTGAGCGGGAAGGCAACTGTTAAAGCACCCAGACTCCCCAGTCCATGCGAGGACGCTCAGGTCTCCGGATCCGGCGAGAACGTGCGCGAGTAGACGCCCCAGTGAACCTTCTCCTTCTCCGTAGATTGCAGGCAGACCGGTTACAGAGAAAATACCAAGTAACGAGTATGCGGCGTCCTCCACCAGGGTCGTATGTCGCGTCGACGCGAGACGCAACTTCTCCCGAATGTTTGTTAAGCCTGGGCGAAGTGCCATCAATTGCCCCGCAGACACCCCAGTGGTTTGCTCCATCTCCGAAATCACTTCGCACGACTCCTTGTGGTTCGGGATCTGTAGGTTGAGATAAAGGGTCCAGTCTTCCGTGTAGAAGTGAACAACTCCAGAGGCGATGTACTCCTGCAGTGTCCAGGCACGAGTATTCCAAACGCTCTTTACGAGAGCACCGAGCTGCGACAAGGAATGGACACCGCGCAGGAAGACGATCGTCCTGGCAGCACCCTGGTACCACTTGAACATGGCAACCAGGGCTTCCTGAAGCACGAAGTGATCTGATTTATTGATACAGCAAGTATCGCTCCAAGCCCATTCGTATCCGCCATCCCGAACGATCTTGCAAAACGTTTGCAGCTTTTCATGAGTTGATGACTTTTCCAACTCATACACCGCAGTCTGTAACACCTGCTGGAACAGTGGCTCGTTGTCTTCCCATTTATGCGAAAACATCACATATTGGAAGTACTGTCGTACTTCGTGTTTGATGCGGACGTAGTCGATGCGCCTTGTCATCGATGATACGAGATTTTTGTAAATTAGTAGGGATTCAAATGCGGATGCCTGCTCAGCCACACTGTGGAGACGGCCGGTTCTAGTGTTGATAAGGACGCGCGGTGCATGACGGATAGTCCGTTGAATAATCGTACGAATTGTCGCTTGTGTGCTCGACGTGCTGACATATCGATCACCGTGTCCTGTCCCGTACCTTGAGCAAGCCATCCTTGTCAGTAATAAAACAACTCACGTTGAACGTCCGGATCAGGCGATTGCGCCATTTTTGAGAGCATCGTTTCAAATGCGGCAATCGCACTGTCATAGTCTCCTGCCTTGTGTAAAGCGGCATGCTTCATTTCGTAGCCCCACGGCGACGACGGATCGAGTGTGATCACCTGATCATGCGTCAGCGAAATTGGCCTCCATCGAGGAGTGGTGATGTACCTGGTTTGCATCCTCTAGGGCCTCTTTCCATGCACCAATTGCCATAAATGCTTTACTTCGCTTGATGAGAATGTTTTCTAAGGAGGGAGGACTCAAGGAAAGTGCGGTCGTATAATGAGAGATGGCCTCGTCATATTGCTGGGTATCCACTGCTACATCTCCGAGCTGATCCAATTTCTCAAAGCAGCGCCGCCTGAAGTCTGGCAGAAAATGCCACGGTAAGCGACGATATCACGAGATGTAATGCGACCACTGACCATGAGACCATTCGAGACGTTCATCATCCAGGTTCATTTCCACTCCCGATTCGCTGGTTATTTTATGGAGATATTCGACAGCATCCTTGATGCGGCCAGCTGCATACAGGGCTTCACACATACGCTGTCGAACTCTGACGTCGAGATGACCAAATTTCCATCCCCATAACTGTCAGAGACTGAGCGACTTCGATACGCAGCAATATACCTGTTAGAACGCTTACCAGTGAGATCAGCAGCAGCGATCCGCTTGTGTGGTCTCGCAGTTGTGCCAGGGCATGACCGAACGACTCTATTGCACCCTCGTAGTCCCTGCTCTCCATGTACGAGTTTCCAACAAGAAGATGCATATATGCCTATTAGAAGTGTCAGTAGTGACGCTGTTGCGTATGAGCAGGTTATGGACATGCCTGGACAATATGGTACACTGGATTGAAGGGGACCGTAGCGATGAGGTCGTCTACACGCGAAACCGCATTGCGACAGTCTCCAGCCATAAATACAATGATAGCCTTTGGGATATAAGCAAGCGAGTGACAGTAAGTTGGGAAGATACAGACCTTGACGAGAAGAAGAAAGCAAACATGAGAGGAATGGAAGAGGGCGAATGCGATGTCGCAGGTCTGATACCCCTTATCCTTATCACCCTTGCCGACAAGCGCAACACTCTTCGCGATGTAACCAATGACGGAAGGCTGGATTTCGATGGCCTTGGTGCAAGTGAGTATAAAAAATGGTGGTGGGAGCGGAGCAACAAAGACCTTTTCTGCATCCGCGAGCGCTGTATCCCACTCTTGCAAACGAGTACGTACGAGAGCTCGACTGGCGAGCGCATGATGACTTGTATTCTGAGAGGCAGTGATTGTAGATGTTAATAACGCTTCTGCGTTTTTGAGCTGATCGGATTTCCATGAATTGAGGGCTGCATCGTCGATCCGGAATACAGGTTCTTGGAACGTGGAAGACGACGAAGTTGAATCCTGTAATTTGTGCCATAAAGTGATCAACTGCGGCATAATGTATCGAGATGTTCCTTACCGCGGTTGAAGATTCTGCCTTGAATATACACATAATCAAGTCAGTGCAACACGTGGTGTGAGAGAGTAACAAGATCATACTGAGGTGAGGTCATGTCGATCGTCTCCTTGGCCTTCCGATACTGAATGCTGTTCTTGTTGTCGTTGCTCGCGAGTGGATGCCTAACATAGTTATTCAAATAGGCCGTCACCTGACAATATATGGCACTCACGTTGATGCGGGACAGGCTCTCGATGACAATTTTGTCGCCCTCTCCGCCGATCGCGAGGAAGCGGTCGTCTGGTGAGATCGCAATCGAACGTATGTCTGAAGCACATTGGAAGATACCAAGCTGGGTGTGTGTCGACGCGTCCCAAAGCATGACGTTACCCTGTGTAGAATATGCGACGAACTTCCCCAGCTTCGGTAGAGCTATGCACGACCGGGAGTAGCTATCTGGGACTGACCATTCCGAGACTGCTGACCCCGTGGATGCATCGAATTCCCTGATTTTATTGGCGGATATGATAAGAAGGTGGCCGTTGAACCAGAGGAGGCCGGTGTTGTAATAGGTGGTGGGTACAGTCACATCGATGTCCACCAGCAGGCGACCATCGTTGCTGTCGTAAACCCGAATGGAATAACCTGCGGCTGTCGCGATTCGATCGCCCTGTGGCGAATATTTCGCTGCGTAGACAGAAGCGCCGGGACGGAGTAGTAATGCTTGTTTGCGCGTTGTAATGTCCCAGACGCAAGCTGTCTTGTTATCCAACGCGGAGACGAGTCGTGTCGAGTCTGGCGAGAAATCGACCCCGTTGGCAGACCTGCCAATATCCACACTGCTGTGCTCGAAGATTCGCTTGTACGTCTTTGCGTCCCAGACGTACACCTCTCCCATGGTTGTCCCCGCCGCGATTGATTTGCCATCGTTGGACACGGCGAGAGAGTAAACAGTTGATCCTGGCATCGTCGCCACCTTTTGACCGTCTTCAACTCGCCACACATCAACCCCGTCACTCCCACCGCTGACGAGATATTCACCATTCGCTGAGAACCTTATCGCCTCTACCTTGTCGCTGACGTTGATTTCAATCGGGTCGTGACGTTCTTTCCAACAATCAACATGAATACACGCTCCATCTTCAAACAGCACTCACCAGCCATCGTCGACGACGTGCTTATCCAGCACACGCTCTAGCAGGGCAATGGTGGGAGTCAATGGACGAAGTGCGGCTAAAAGTTGCCCTTTCTTGTCTTGATATAAGCCAGGGCACAGGCACATGCTTCACCTCGTGCTTTCGGCGCTCATACCATGGCTTCAACAACGAGCCATTCCAAAGTTATTCTCATCCACTGCTCGCCATGACTACATCGTGGCCCGCATCTTATCCTGTGCCTCGGGTAGGTTCTTGATCCCCCTCCCCCCTTTGTTCAGAAGTGAATTCATCCCCTCCCTCCATTCTTGTAGTGCTATCAGATAACTTTGATAGTGAGGCATCCATAGCGTGTCTATAAAGTCGTAGCGCGAGCCGGATCCGCTGTGGTAACTATGCGCCAAGAACAACGTCTTTGTCAGGGATCCATAGCGGAAAGTACGAGTGGCCTTCACGGAACAGGCGAACCGATTTGCAGGCACAATAATCACTTGCATTCAAATAGATGTAGACATGAGACACTTCTGTCCACAAACACGACTCAGATGATATCGAAGCACATGACAAAACTACAATCGCTTACGTTGCAAAATCGACGAGCATCAAGAAAGAGGTCTTCCAGGACATCACTCAATCCGTGTTTTTGTCCGACGTCTGGTCAGTAGCTCCGAGTCGTTGTACCTTGCAGCGAGGCGATCATATGCTTGGATTGAAATACTGCATGTCATTACCGATCGTCCTCCGAGATACTACGCACAAGCTAGCTTTACAACACATCCAACGTCCGTACATTGTCCAAAATCTCAGCCAGCGACACGTTCTCCTGAAATTGCACTCTGATCAAGCTGTCCGCCGCCACCCGCCTGTAATCCGACGTCGAAAGTCGTCCCGATTCGACCGGTGTGACCAACAGCGCTCCAAACGGCTGTCGAAGACGCGCAACGAGTCGTCGTGCCCGCGTCTCTCTGTCCAATGGCGCCGCGCGCGCTGGAGCAGGGTGTGACGGCAATTCAGGTTCACCGACCGACAAGGAACTAGGGTGGAATTCTTCTTCCGGGATCTCTTCATCGTCGCTGCCGTTGTCAAAGAACCCTTCATTATCCGTGTCCGGCGAAGGCGGTGGTGCAATGGTTACCCCGACGTTGACACTACCTTTGCGCTCATGCTCCAGGAGACTGTCCAACCACGGATGAATGAGGTACAAAGTCTCCATCTGAGAGAGATCATGTCTTGTTTTGATTTTAACAGGCCCAAAGGCGGCGGTATCCGCACGATAGACACGGCCAGAACGCGTCCGAAAAGGTGTAAGAGGTGGGAGCTGGAACGCGATGCAAGGCAGTTTCATCCTATTCGCGGCAAACCAAGGGGCAGTAAGCCTATCGAGGTGATTGTATAGGCGCAGTGCCGTGTCGAGGTCGAATGAAGCGTACGGCGCGGCAATGATATGTTCCATTGCGGCATCCGAAATGGATGACGGAAGGTGTGATGTTGCGGGTCCATTAAACACAGTGATGTCAGTGGGTAGGCAACTGTTATAGGGCCCCGACTCCCCGATCCATGCGAGGACGCTCAAGTCTCCGGATCCGGCAAGAACGTGCGCGAGCAGACGGCCCAATGAACCCTCTCCTTCTCCATATATTGCTGGAAGACCTGTAACTGAGAAAATGCCGAGTAATGAGTACGCCGCATCCTCCACCAGCGTCGTGTGTCGTGTCGAGGCGAGGCGTAATTTCTCTCGAATGTTGTTTAGACCTGGACGAAGTGTCATGAGCTGCTCTGCAGACACCCCGGTGGCTTGTTCCATCTCTAAAATCACTTCGCGCGACTCTTTGTGATTCGGAATCTCCAGGTTAAGGTAGAGGGTCCAGTCCTCCGTGTAGAAGTGAATGACCCCGGAGGCAATGTATTCCTGCAGCGTCCAGGCACGAGTATTCCAAATGCTCTTCACGAGAGCACCGAGCTGCGACAAGGAATGGACACCGCGGAGGAAGACGATTGTCCTGGCAGCACCCTGGTACCACTTGAACATGGCAACCAGGGCTTCCTGAAGCACGAAGTGATCTGATTTGTTGATACAGCAAGTATCGCTCCAAGCCCATTCGTATCCGCCATCCCGAACGATCTTGCAAAATGTCTGCAGCTTCTCATGCGTTGGTGATTTTTCCAGGTCGTATACCGCTGTCTGTAACACCTGTTGGAATAACGGCTCGTTGTCTTCCCACTTGTGCGAAAACATCACGTATTGGAAGAACTGTCGCACTTCGCGCTTGATCCGGACGTAGTCGATGCGTCTCGTCGTCGATGGTACGAGGTCTTTGAAGATGGGTAGGGATTCAAATGCGGATACCTGCTCGGCCCTACTGTAGAGACGCCCGGTGGCGGTGTTAATGAGGACACGTGGTGCATGACGGGTAGTCCGTTGAATAATTCTGCGGATGATCGCTTGTGTGCTCGACGGGCTGACATATCTATCACCGTGTCCTGTCTAATATCGTGAGCAAACCATTTTTGTCAGTAATGATACAACTCACGTCGCACATCCAGATCAGGTGATTGCGCCATTTTTGAGAGCATCGTTTCAAATGCGGCAATCGCGTTGTCGCAGTCTCCTGCCTTGTGTAAAGCGGCATGCTTCATTTCGTAGCCCCACGGCGACGACGGATCGAGCGTGATCACCTGATGATGCGTCAGCGAAATTGGCCTCCATGGAGAAGTAGTGATGTACCTGGTTTGCATCCTCTAGAGCCTGTTTCCATGCACCTGTTGCCGCAAATGCCTTACCTCTCTTGATGAGAATGCTTTCTAGGGAGGGAGGACTAAAGGAAAGTGCAGTCGTATAATGGGAGATGGCCTGGTCATATCGCTTGGCGTCCATTGCTACATCTCCGAGCCGGTCCAGTTTCTCGGAGCAGCGCCGCCTGAAGTCTGGCAGAACATGCCACGTAAGCGACGATACCACGAGATGTAATCCGACCACTGACCAACAGACCAGTCCAGACGTTCACCAGCCAGGTTCGTCTCCCCTCCCGATCCGTTGGCCATTTGATGGAAACACTCTACAGCATCTTTGATCCGGTCAGCTGCATATAGAGCTTCACACATACGCTGTCGAATGGTGATATTGAGATGATCGAACTTCCATCCGCATACCTGTTAGAGATTGAGCGACTCTGTTACGCTGCAATAAACCATTAGAACGCTTACCAGTGAGATCATCGACAGCGATCCACTTGTGTGGTCACGTAGTTGGGCCCGAGCATCCCCGAATGACTCTATTGCACCCTCGTAATCGTTGCTCTCCATGTGCGAGTTTCCAACCAGAAGATACATGTATGCCTATTAGATATGTCAGAGGTGACGCTTTTGCGTTGATTAGGCTATGAACATGCCTGGACAATGTGGTATACCGAGTTAGAGGGGACCGTAGCGATCAGGTCGTCTACGCGCGATATCGCATTGCGGCAATCTCCGGCCATGAATACAATGATAGCCTATGGGATGTAAGCAAGCGCGTAACAGCAAGTTGGAAAGATACAGACCTTTACAAGAAGAAGAAAGCAAACGTGAGATGAATGGAAAAGGGCGAATGCGA
>JBBPMA010000351.1:0-27907 GCA_038090075.1 Xanthoconium purpureum | reverse complement strand
GTATTAAATTTGTAGGATCCCACTGTGGGCCAGTGGTAAACTTGACAAAAATATATAATATATAATATATTAAGGTGAGGTGGACAATGTGCATAGTGAGATGTTCCTATTGTGGGGTGGGGACAATGGTGACACTGTGGTGTGGACTACATCTTGCCCGAAGTTGACCTGTGGTCCTGATGCATCCACCCACCCAAGTGAGATATTAAAAGTGAAGTGCCTGCCCAGCCTGAGGTCTGTCCGAGCTCATCCAGAACATGCCCAACATGCCTGTCGAAAAGCGGAAACCCCATCCCAAACCCAAACCCTACACCCGAAAGTCAAAAGAGACCAAGCACGCATCCAAGGATCAACATGCCACCTCAGCACAGTCGGTTGCCCAAAAATCTTGACCACACCTTACCCTCGGTGACTGGCTTACTGTCTTCACATTTGTTGACCAACATCCTGGCGTGCCCCAGCAAGACGTGGTTGATCATTTCAAAACCCTGAAGTCTGGTGCTCTGTTTTTCACACAGCCAACCCTCTGGCGCAAACTGAACGAACGGGAGGTTCTGGAACAGCGCACCAATGAAAATCCAAATGCTTTGTCATCAAAGTGTGCACGTATTGTTACCCACCCAGATGTTGAATGCTCACTATTCCTGTGGGTCAAACAAATGGAGGCGATGACGAAGGGGAGCCTGCTGAGCCTGAAATTTCGCACAAGGAAACACTCGAACTGTGTTCCCAGCTTGAAGTTGCCTGTTTACAACTGGGGGATGTGAAATCACCTGTTTCACTTGCCTTAGTCTCAAATCTGCGACTCTTCCGTGCTGAAATTCGTCAGGAAGAGTTGCTCCATAGACGCCAAACTACTCTAGACTCATTCTTCACTTCATAACGTACCAATGTACACAGTAGTGTCACACTCTTGTCACATAGTGTGATGTCTGTAGGTTCGTATAATTCTCATATTGTATTAAATATTTCATCTCCCAGCATTATACATTGTGACATAGTCGACTGTACGTTCTTTCTTCGTTCAGACTCGTGCTTGACCATCCTGGAGGAGTGCAGGTCGAAAGAAGCTTGTACGAAGCAAACCTGACTCGTAAAAGGCCAACGAGCAGAGAAAGAAGTGTCCCTGTTTCTGCATTGGCCCTTGGGTCCATACATGACCAAATGGTCGAGTAAACTGTGCGTGTAAGCATAGTTCGTGTTGGCAACCGGCAAATCAAATAGGTTCGGTGTTAGGCCACAGCGAAGTGCGAGCGTTCTGATATCCCACCGCAACGGTGAGCGAACGCGCGAATCCTGTGCCTGAACAACACTGGATTAATTAGTACTGATTCCACGAAACCGAAATTGAATGACACGTACACAGTTGGCGCTGTATCTGGGGACCTTTTCCGACAGCCAGGCCCTCTTATCCATATTAAGATACAGCACGTTCTTGCGGTGGCAGCTTCACCTGGAATGACCTTCGGGGAGAGTATATTAAGGTGAATCCTTGGTTACTTCTTGAAGTATTTTGAAGGACCAGTATTGATACAGACTAAACTTTACACTTGTGAAGGGGATCCGCCGCAGCATTTCCAAAACTGAGTCCATGCGGCCCGAGAAAGAGGAAAGGATGTAATGAAAATGGTTCGTACACATCAGCAGTGGAATTAAACACAGTGAATGAACGGCAATCGACACTTTGAAACAAGAATCGGATGCGTTCGAGATCCGCAATAATTGACTATCCTTGTCTTGGCTCTCGGGGAGCGCGAAAGCGACTCAAACTGCAAAGACCTAGGGAATCAATCCACCCCGACCTCGGTCGTCAAAGTCCACGAAGCGATTGTTCTCCCTAGCTGTATATACCGTCGCCAACGGACATTATCGACTCGTCAGGCGAGAACCAAAAGAAAGCGAACGTACTCGCATCCAGAGACAAACCAGGTATTGGCTCGGCGACGGCGACTGCGGTTCGTAGTACCGGCGTGTCGGCCACGAACGATCGAAGTGAGCCAATAATATTCATGTAGCGCTAGGATGGTAGACATTACTTCCAGGCCGTCGCCGGCTCAAGACACAATGGTTTCCGCGGGAGGGGACCGAGACATGACAAGACGTGAGACTGCTCCTGCTGTGGAGTGGTGTTCGTGCCTTCTCAGGTATAGGAACATTCAGATACAGGTTGAGCTCGACGAAATCTATGTATTAGTGTCATTCGAGCGAAAACCGGCTACGATGTCTGAGCCTGCTCTAGAGTAGTGACAGGAGTAGGAGGAATAGACAGTGAAGGAGGCTCAATTAACATGTTTCCTAACCGTGGAGGTGATGTACGGGTTATGAACTCGTAGGTGGTCGGCAATTTTGCGGCGCCGAGGCGCAGAGCTACAAGGTGCTCAGCTTATACAGAGAGTAGCATTGACTGAAACCACCACCTTCTCGTGCAATCTCTTCACGTATCGGGACGCCGCCGACCTCAAAGATGACCCGCCCAGTAGGGACACTAGAACTAGCTCAGAACCTTCTAATGCAACCAAGAGACGGGACCATACCGAGTTGCCCAAAATTCGAATGTTCCCTTGCCCTTGCCCATACGCGTTTCGTTGCCCTGCATATATGCGGCATCAACACCGCACCACGCACACCAGACGTGAACGCACTTTGATGCAGACGGGAATGTCGGGAAAGACGCGTAAATACACCTTTGCACCTTTTACGACCTTGATGGCCCGCTTGATGACCTCCTCGGCAGTCGAGAGCTGCTTCGCAGTGAACCGGACGCCTTGTCCCTTGATTCTGATGCCATACTCTCCGTATGCCAGCGTTGTGCCCCGTGTAGATCCACCGGTTGGGATGGGAATGCGACCTTTCTGGCGTTTGGCGTACTTGACCTTGCGCGGTGCGATTTGGTTGCGGAAACGCGCACCAAAGGTACCGTTCGGGATGGAGACTGGCACTATCGCCCGTCTTATTCCTGAGAGGAGCGAAAACATGGTGTGTTGGTAGAGAACATGCACTTTTTCGGAATGTGAATGTGACCCCTCCTTGGGGGGTTACTCGAATCACTGCTTGCCAAGTGCGCGTCTTGCTCTTGACGACCACCACGACCAAATGAGCGACAAGAAGAGAGCGTTCGAAGGAAATGGCGAAACTTCTGTCGCAAAGAAACTGAAAAGGTAGCTTTCTTTATCTCTCGTCGTCGCTCGTGTCTGATGTGTGCCGTGTTCTTTGCAGCGATGCTGTGAGTGCTTTCTCTGTCTCCCAAGGTGAATTCACCTATCGCGCTACTCTAACACGTTTCTATAACCTTTCTGCTCCTTCACAGACTCCCTCTAATGGCTCATCGACGCCCGTGGTGAGTGTCGTCGCACGCAGCCACGTCCCTGCTGACCATTCTGTCACAGTTATCAGGAGACGCACTCATCGCTCAAAAGCGGGCGGAAATCGCTGCCAAGGTGGCCGCGATGAAGGGCAACATCCCAGGCGTCTCCACGAAGCCCGCTGCTGCCGCGACGCCACCCACCAAGACCGCCAGTCCTGTCCCCCCACCAGGAGCCGCGATGCCCAACATGGACGACCTTGCGCGCAAAGTCGCAGAAGCAAAACGTCGTGTCGCAGAGGCTCAGAGCAAACTGGCCGTCAAAGATAACCCTTACATGGTGTGTCCACCGCTGTCTTTGCACAAAACTGGCTGACGACCCGGTGTAGTCAATGCCTCAGACTGGAAAGAAGAACAAGCAGCCGGAGCCTGCGCAACAAGGTGCAGGTCTCAAGATGGCTGCACATCCATTGCTGCTCGATACGACACCAGTTGCTCCCCAGTCCAAGAAGGACAAGTACAAACCGATGCAGCCCAAGTTTGCCTCTATCAAGGTGCGACTGTCGGTTCCTTTGGTCGGGATAATCATACTGACATCGCGTTTCAGGCAAATATTCGTAACGTTCCTACACCTCCCCCTGCTCCGACGCCAGCTCCCATTGCCGAAGTTAAAGCCAACCCCTACTCTTCGGGACCCTCCGCCGTCAAGGACGCTGGCTTCGAGGGTGCTCCAAAGGAACGATCCGGTCGTTCATTCAGGTTTAATCCCAAGGGCAAGTACGTGCAACTCGGCAACCAGATGCGACAAGAGAACCAACTCGAGGCGTTGAAGCAACGCATTGCGGAGAGCGCGCGCAAGGCAGGGTTAGACTCGGAATTCGAGACTTTAGAAAAGAATATCAAGGTTGGGCTCTTTGTATCTTTACCATTAAGTGAAGCTAACTCTGTGTGTAGCGTGAGCCGCCACCAGATGTGGAGTGGTGGGATGCTGCTCTACTATCCAACAAGACTTACGACGACCTTGCATTCGGTTTCGAAAACCTCAACATTCGTACCCAGGACTCGCCAGTCACACTCTATATCCAACATCCCATCCCGATTCCTGCTCCTGGGGACAAGAACAAGGTTAGCCTCAAGCCACTCAAATTGACCGCCAAGGCATGTCACATCAGGTTTTTTCTCGTTCTTCATTTGTAACATCACCTACAGGAGCAAAAGAAGATGAGGAAGCAACGTCGGCAGGCCGAACTACAAGACAAGCGTGACCGTATGCGGATGGGTCTCACCCCTCCTGATCCTCCGAAAGGTATTTACTCGGTGTAATTGACCATGGCGTAACTTAATGCTCTACAGTTCGTCTGGCCAACTTGATGAAGGTCTTGACTTCGGATGCGGTCCAAGATCCCACACGAGTTGAGGCTCGTGTGCGCCGTGAAGTCGCTATGAGGAAGCATACGCACGAAAAGATGAACACTGAGCGTAAACTCACTGATGAACAGCGACGTGAAAAGATTGAGAACAAGAAGCTGGAAGAGGAGAAGAAAGGGATCTGTGGTGCAGTATTCAAGTATGTCTATCTTTTCAGCGCTCTTCGTTTCCCTCAGTCTGATACGTTTCGGATCAAGGGTCAAGAACCTGTCTGATCCTGCTCACCGCTTCAAAGCTCGGAAGAATGCGGAACAGATGAATTTGACAGGCCTGTGTATCTTTAATCCTGGTTTCAACATGATCTACGTGGAAGGCGCGCAGAAGTTTATACGGCAATATAAGCGTCTGATGCTGCACCGTATCGCTTGGACGGAGGCGGCTCGCCCTCGCGGAGGCGAAGAGGTCGAAATTGAGGGTGATGAAGAAGATCCAGAGGGCAAAGGGAAAGGGAGGGCGGACGAGCCTGTGAACGGGGAAGGGGGGAATATTGCGTCGCTGGAGGACAATGCTTGTTACCTGGTCTGGGAGGGTCTATTGCGAGAGCGGGCATTCAACAATTTCAAGCCAAAGAGCTGCCCTACTGATGGAGCTGCGAAGGATGCGCTGGGACAAAAGTTGTCTGGTTATTGGGACATGACCAAGAACTGGAAACCAGAGGAGGAGGAGTTGTTCTAGTTGCCTTTGATGTTTTACTGCCAGCTTTGCTATGTAATAGGGTTACTGTCTTCAGTGGTTTTTTCCCGGGGTCGGAAATGCATCGTATGTATTATTATTACCTTTAGTAGAGCGAGCCAAGTTGGTGAGTTACTGCCACGTCCTCAGCCCATCATGCGTCTCGCCCTGGGGCTCTCCATGACCTCGCTGTTCGCCTTCGTCCGAGGCTCCCCTCTCGTGGACACCAGCTCCGACATGGACCAACTATTGCTCATCATGGACCAGCCCAAACAGTGTCAACCTGAAGGCACCCTTTGCGACTGGCCTGCTGGCACGAGAGGCCCATGCTGTGCACCGCTTCTCTGTGTGCCATTGAGCACACACAAGTCTCCTTACTCGATCTGTGCCGATGGTTCGTGTGCTCCTAATCGTCAACATTTTGTAAATTGATGTCGTTTTAAAAGTTCGTTGAATATGATAGCCCAGCGTCGTCTGTATCGATACTCTGCTACGTCATTTCTTGTATTGACTTCTTGTCTGTGTACGTTTTTGTCAACTCGACGGGAAATATAGAACGCACGATGTTACACTTGTTCTATCGTATACTAATTCAGACTAAAGATTTCATTACAAGCCCATCGTTTCCGGTGGTGTTTATGTTTTCCGCAACAAGCTCTTGCAATCTGCGCTAAAGCACATCAAGCGAGCCCGTCCGCGCGCCACGTTTCCGCCTCCTCAAGACACAAGCATAAATTGAGTCAGAGGTTTCCCGAGCTAACCAAATTCATCGTGTTGCGACACCCTAATCAAGGATCCCTGTACGAATGGAGACTGTTCCGAATTCGGAGCTTAAACTCGCCGATCAATGAGTCGGGATGTTCTTCGTGGCGTCCCTTACTGCCGTGTGCACCTTTGAGTGTGCGCACGACACCTCACTTGGTTTGTGTCTGAGTGAGTGGTTTTATGATGGGTCGATGGAGTGCATTCCTCCGTGGACTACGACCAGTGAGGTCGAGTACATAACATTGATCCATTTGTCGCACTCCCAGTTCTGGCTCAAACCCATTCCGTCTCCCGCGGTCGAATCGGCAATATTTATCCATTGCTGTCACACACACCCCAAGAATCAGACAAGGGCGGTCAATTATTGGATGACTGGGCGGGTCTCGGATGTCTTGGAATGTGGGCAGTGTTCGTGTTTCAAAAGTGTCGGTTTCCTTTCTTGTTCATTCGTTTCGTTTTCTATCGCTGATGTGCAGTGTGAACCCGCCATCACTCTACCCTCGTCTCCTTGACCCTGGTGAGAAGCTTATTTATTAGCTACAATCCTGCAGTCATTTCTCGAAAGCCCAAGGTAGTGACCATACATAGGACTGAACAATCTCTCCCTTTCTAGACTATTGGGAAGAACGATCCCAAACGCCAACGATCAATGCCATCTCTGGCATAACTTTCTCTGAAGGTGCAAACTAGCTCGTTTGTTGCGGTTCCGTTCTATGACTCAGGCTCCAAATACCAAACAAACAAACCGTTTGAAGGTAGCATTCTTCGGACTGAACCGGTACGTACGTTCTCCGAGGCTCCGAGTATTTGATGATCTGGGACCGTATACAGCCAATGACTTCATCGTGTCATATTTCGGTGGAAGCTGATGCGTACACAATATATTTTCCGGGGATAAGCGACAACCACGTCATTTGGTCCCGTCTTGATGCCAGATTTCATTAGGGCCTGACTGGCTCCAAGTATGTCCGAGGGCTCCACTCACACTGACATGCACAGCTCACATCCTACATCTCCAATCTTGTAAAACCGGTGTGCATGGGACGCAAGTCAATCTGTTTAGCTCATCGCACGCACCCTTGTTGAGATAGGGTCCGGACAGTCTCGTCATTCTATCACCTGCTCAGGGGACAAGCAGCAGCGAGTGCCGTCCATTACGTACATCTGGACTGGCACGTCACTCCACGGTTCTCGTACCATCAATCACCGTCATCATTCAACATCTCAAAACCGCATAAGCGAAGAGAAGGCTTGCAGAACTTCTTCAATATGGTCGAATAAATGTTCATATCGCTTACACACGACCCCACCATGGATTAGCAAGCATGAAGAAAGGTGCGAAAATATAAAAGTTGGCCTAGTCTTGCCATCCTCGAGGGATCACATAAAATTTCCAGTCTTGTAAATACCGCTCAACATGTTGTCCAAACCGCAATCGTTTCAAAACGTATTCATTGACATCACTCACCAGAACGTATAAATTTGTTGCAACCGTCGGGTATGTCTTCATCGTGTCTTTGTCGTTCCTTGGCGTGGTCTCTCCAGTGACAATGATGCAGAATATACTCGTAGTAATGAGGTCACCATCTCATAGGCTTGATCAGAAGGCGCCGAGGACAGTGTGAAGTAGATAATCTTGTTGCAAAGATGTTATGCTACAACAAAAGTGCCATGGAGTACTGATTGGAGGAGACACTGGACATACGTGCCTCCAAACGGAATGGTTTCCAACATGTATTGTGACAAGTACTTTTCTCATGAGAGAAGGATTGTCATGATCATGGAATGAAGGCGAATGGCCAGCATCAGGAAAGATTATAGATAGATGTATATATCAAAGTTAGGTCCGAATCGTAGACGCAGCTGGCACCAAAAGTGTAAATAAGTAGAAATAAGACTAGATAAGACTCTTGTAAAGTTCCTGATGGCCAATGCTAAATCGAAATCTCCGTTTCGTCCTGCTCCTCCTTTCCTTCCAATGTAGCGACGATCTGGTCCAGTTCCCGAACAGCGGTGGCGGCCTGTTCGGAGATATTCACCAGCTCTTTCAAAGATCCTACACATTGAACGTGTCAACCCGCGGAAACACATTATCCGCCACGTTCGCTCGACTCACGTTTTATACCCAACGATGCCAGCGTCTCAAGAGTAAAGAAAAAAGTTAGCACTCATGTGAAAACAAAGATATCAAATGGGCCAAGGCCACGAACCTGGCGAGATTCATGGTCGTTTAAAATATCCTGCTTAGCACTCTCGGTGAGCTTCCTACTACCCAGAATGTCGTCGACGAGACCCCAGACAGCTTCGTCGACAAACTTGTCCGCCTTAACCGAACGCCCGTCAAAGTCGTCCATAAGTTGCGTGTACTGCTGGATCGACCAGGCTGCCGTCAATGCCCGTTGTGAAAGCTTTTCCAACGACCGTTTGGTATGTTGGATATGCAGGTTGGGCTTGGAAGTCGAAACAACGTCAGTGACGGCACTCTCTGACGTTGATTCGTCTTCTTCAACGACCTCAGTTTTCTCGCGTTCCTGGAGTACGAACTTGGCCTCGGTCGAGGTGCCGAAGTGTTGTGCGTTCTCGCGCAACTCGACCTTGTTACGTCTACGACATTGCCGGACGACACGTTTGGATGAGTTGCGGTCAAGAAGTCGCTTGTATCGGGTGGTATATGCTTGGGAGACGACTAAGTGCGGACGTGTCAGCGTTGTCAAGCCAAATTGGACAGACTCAAACCTGAAATCAAGGTCGTGATGGTCGGTACGCCGACCAAAGCCCATACGACAAAGATGGAACGACCTGCTGGCGTTCTGGGCACTAAATCCCCGTAGCCGAGCGCGGTGAGAGCAGTAAAGCCTGTCACACGGCGTGAAAGAGCGTTCCTCGAAGGGAGTGAAGATACTGACAGAAGTATATGGCCAATCCATAGGTCCAACCCTCGGTCGCCTTGAAGATGGCTGCACCGCCCTGTATAACATAGCACTTTCAGCGATTATCCTCTCCGATTTGTGTGTGCTTACCAGCCAGAAAATAAGCAACCAAAGCCAACTTAAACCGGAGCGCACATAGTAAGCTTTCTTCTCAGGGTCTTCCGAGTCTTCGCAATAGTTTGCCCTGTCCTCCGATGTGCTCGTCTTCCTCGCTTGCAAACCTCTGAAACAATCCGTCACAGGCTGTGGTTCACCTGCAGCCGAGGCATCCCGAACATTGAGGCCATTTGAGGGAAGATTGCCACAAGGACCGTAGACGGCGAGAGTCAACTTCGTAACAATCGCAGCCATAGCACCCAATCGGCGATGCGTCAGGGGCTCAGCAGCGTGCGCATTACGATAGCAAATCGGATGAACTGCGAACCACGACGGTAAAGCCGGATGTTTGACATCCAGACCACATGCGTCGTAGAAATCTCCAGGAAGCAATGTATCGAGAGGTGCACCAGCCTCGAGAGCCGCAGCTTCCAGCTGGCACAACGGAAGGGCCCACAAGTTGAGGTGCGTACCATGCTGTCCGCGACGATTCTGGTGTGTGCTTTTCCTCGCAGTCAACCAAATTCCCCACTTGGCACGCCAGAAGTAGGCCTTGAAAATCGACCATAGGGACTTGCTATCGTTCGTGTTTTTGTGGATCCAAACGAGTTCGTGTCGTTCGCGTAAGCGGCATATGATGCCATGTCTCCATCGCTTCTCCACGCGTCTCCGAAGACGAGCGGCTCGCCTCCTCTCCTGGATCGCGAGAAGCCGGTTCCGGTATCCGAATTCGAGGCCCTCTAGAACAGTTTCGCGAACGTACCCGACCACAAAAGCGACGTAGATTATGCCCAGGGTGCCGTAGGATACGACAAATATCCTAGAGCTTGTACTGTGCGGGAAAATATCCCCAAAGCCGACAGTCTCGATAGTCACGACAGTGAAGTATAGACCATTGATGAATGTCAGGTCGAGCAGGAGCGAATTGACAAGAGCACCTAGCGCAATGTAACAGAATAGACCGATGGTAATAATGAGCAGAGATCGTTGTATCCGGGTGAGTCCACTCCCTATGTGCAATATCAACTAACCCAACACCGAGAAACCGACAGTTTGGTAACTTACCACTTCGTTTAATATCTGGCGCTCGGACAAAATCAACAATAAGGGTCACGTTGATGAACATGGACACAATGGTAGAGCAAAAAGTCGCCCAGAAAGACTGGCTGTATACGTACTCATCCGTTATTCCGAATGTAGTAAGAACCGTAATGTTGATTATATCTGACTACAGTGGCAGAGTCACAACGCGGAGATGTAAAGGTGCACTCACCATGAATCAGGAGAAATACGATACACAAAATCGTCATCGCCTTGAGACGTCTCTCCAGGAAACGGACGACCAAACAGACATTGGCAAAGACCGCACAAAGTATACTCAGCATGATTCCGATGTTGAGCAAGGCTGGGTTGCGTTGTGAGGTAGAACTGTCCGTATCCGTTGCTAGTAAACCGGGTATATCCAGCACAATGCAAAACGGAATGGCGACTCCAGATAGAATGGGTAGGATTCGATAGTGGGGTATGTATGCTTGGGTCTCTTCTTCGTCACTTGCGGAGGGAAAAGTAATCGACGATATTTTGGAGAAAATGTGGTGGAGACCTCGTGGGCACGCATCTTGTTGGTCAAGCTTGACATCAGGGAGAACGGCCTCATCATATTCCTGGTCTTCGACGTGTTCCAGGTTCCCGTGGTTATTGCAGGTTGCTTCACGACTTTGCGCAATAACGGCAGCACCACTTCCTACTTTCTCCGAGTCCTGCATAGTTTTCTCTGAGCTTCGTGACGGGGTTGGTGCACCTGTACGTTGTTCTTCGTCAGGGGTGTCTTCCTGCACTAGGCAGGTTAGTAGTGCCATCCAGTTCATGAGATCGGCTGTTCGTCGCAATCCTAGGTAGACATGAACGAGGAAAAGACGCAATGTATCGACAAGTGCCCACGCCCTTTAAAATACTCATCGTAGGCATTGTCCGAAGAGTCGCGATAAATGGAAACATGAGGACACTCTTGCTTGGACCCATTCGAAGCAAACTAGGAGATGACCCGGATTTGGACGACTCCGATTTTCGTGTGACACTTTACCATACTTCGTAACTTCGTTACGAAGGATTGGCGATGTTTTACCCCAGCCGTTTTATAACTCGGGAAATGCCGCCTGTGGCAGTTGAAACCTTACTCGTTGATGTAGAGTGGTTAAGTCCTTCCACGGCATATCTATTGCGTCTAGTGGGAAGACTCGAGATACAGCTATCAGTCAAATCGATGAAGACTCTAGATTGAGGGTTATGGAAGACATTGGAAAGCTACTGAGTGGTCGCAAGTTGGCAACTGAGTTCATACATTTGATGAAGGACAAGGGAGGCCTAGAGGACTTAGGGATTCGGGCGCAGGCGCCTTTGTTGGCGCCTGCGCTCGAATCTTGTAGTGTAAGTAGTGTACGGATTGGTTGGTGACCACGAAAGCAATTACAACTCCGATGCGGCAAGCTCCGGTAAGACAGGGAGTTGCACTTTCTCTCGATTTATGGGTGCGGCAGGAACCTTGCCAAGCATGTCACTTGCAAGCTCACTACCACCTCGGTCACAATTGCTTGAACGCATGAATCTGCAATACACGGAACCAAAAAAATCCATGCGAGCACGTTTCGCCGGCGAGGCAGTGGTCATAACGTTTCAGCAGCACCAACGCTGCCCTTTTTTGCAGCTGATGGCTCCCATTCATGGGACGTGGTAGCAAGATAATATTGCGGTGGAAAACTGCCCAGGCACGAACCTTGAAACGTTCCACCAGGTTCTTGCGAACTATCGTGCTGGAAACCCGCAGGGTGGCGAAAGATCGCGGTGACCGGGACATCCCATCTAATAAATTTGAGGTCTACCGCTTATCCAGAGAATAAACGGGTCCTTTTGCTTTGGGAGGATTACCCATTGCGCTGCAATCCTGTCCGCAAGGGCCCGTCTGGCGCACATACAAAAGGAGCATTCCGGTTGTTTTAGGCTCCCTAGCGGAGTTATGCCAGACGCCGCTGTGTCCTGAGTCGCGCGAGCACAGGTGCTTTCGGACGGCCATATCTGTTCTCGGATGAGATGAGATGGCAGTCTGCGCAACCCCAGTCCTATTTTTATGAGTACTTGCTGACTGGGAACGACGTGTGTCGCTTTCCGAATCATCCCGCTCGAGGGAAAATTTATTCATCCCCCAGTGCTCCCGTGGTAGATTCCTCATGCCAGTGATACGTGGTCAAAGAGGATGAAGCTCGACTTCCGCCGGAGTCGCGATGTCCCGGATCACCTTCAGCCGTAGTTCCTCAATAATATTATAGAACCAGCATTCACCTACATGGATTGACTTCGTGCGCCAAATCACAGCTGGCCTGGACCCTATTCGCAGACTTCTTCGTCGACTCATGGTTAGATCACGGGTCCGGCTTTCGTCAGGGGTATATGTACAAAAAAGGTTAATCATGATTTGATCGCTGAACTACTTCACGCCAAATCATCTTCCTGCTTCGACTTCTTCCACTGTGGCCATCATGTCTGCTGACGCGATACATGCCTATCAGACCGAGCTCCTCGTCCAAGCAGAAGAAGTCGGTGCACTCAAGTTTGGCCAGTTCACTCTGAAATCAGGACGGTACGCTCCCTATCTATCGGCAAACCTGACCACACGTGAGTTCCACACAACCAGGATCTCGCCCTACTTCTTCAACGCTGGTCTGATGAGCAGCGGCAAGATCCTCGACACGATCGCAAACGCGTATGCAGCGACGATCGTCGGTGCGCTCGACACGGGAGTGGTTCCTGCATTTGACGTCATCTTTGGGCCGGCATACAAGGGGATCTCTCTCGCAGCTTGCACGGCGCTCGTGCTGAGTGCCAAGTACGGACGCTCGTACGGGTTCGCGTATGATCGTAAGGAGGTCAAGGATCACGGAGAAGGTGGCAAGCTCGTCGGAGTACCTGTGCAAGGAAAGAAGGTACTCATTTTGGATGATGTCATGACTGCTGGGACGGCAGTGAGACTGGCAGTCGAGTCGATTCAAGCAGCAGGAGGGGAGGTGGTGGGTGTGGTTCAGTTGCTAGACAGGGAGGAAAGAGGAAAGGACGGTGGGAGCACGGTGAAAGAGGTTGAGGGTATCGTAGGTGGCGAAGGACGGGTGCTGTCGGTGCTCAAGATGAGGACATTGATGGCCTGGCTGGAGAAGAGCGGGAAATCGGACGTTTGGGGCAGGATGAAAGAATATTGGAACGAGTACGGCTGGAAAGCATAGAGATACAGAACGTTACACAGGTTCCTAGCGACCCTACCTGTTCTCTCGCTATACGGTCATGTCACACCTACCCACTGCCTAGCCGTTGACCAGAACCCCAGTTGTATCCGGTTACTCGAGCGCCTGCAGCTTGCTCGGCAAGATGTCTGGGCGCTTGGACACGATATCCGTCCCTGTTAGTCGCCTGGTATTCTCTGCCACGTTCACCAAAGAAATCTCTCAACCAGCTTGGTGCGAGGCCAAAACCCGCAAATCTCCCTTGTTCCACACCCCCAGATCCAGGGCCCGCACCCCACACCATCCACCACCATAGGTGACCAACAATCATTCCCGTCAGACTTTCCAACGCGCGCTCATTGAAGACCTCGAGCACAAGGAGCGCATATGGGAAATACTTGAGTGGGATAGTTATGAGGCCCATGACGGACGTTTGTGCACCTGGCGGGGCCAGCGCGCACATCAAGTATGTGAGGCAGTGTAGCAAGGCATGGTCGTGAACCATAGACCCAATCGGACGGTTAAGGGCCTGGGGATCATTTAGGGGCCTCATAAGGATGTGAAGGTTGAGTGACTGACGATAACCCCAAGGGAAGCGAGGAAAAGCTGCCACGCATAATCTGCGGAACGACGTTCATAGTACGTGCGTTCGAGAGTGTTGGAATTTTGGCTGGTGGAGTACATATGTTGGGAAGTTCAAACACCCGAACGAAACGAAGAACGCAACTATAACATCACTAGGTGGAACAAGTATGCCAGCCCCATCGCTAGTCCACCAATGATGAGGCTCGAACGACGTTCTAGGATCAACAGAAACTTACTTCCGAAAAACAAACTTGTGTAAACTCTCCAAAGCTACGAAGCATTGAGCGATACAAGAATAGTCTAGAAGAACCATGGAGCCACTCACCTCCCATTTCTTGATTACATGGGCAGTTATGAAGACCAACTTGTACGGAGACACGAAGTGAAGGACGACAGGTATTGTGACACCAAGGGACGACAGGACAAGAAAACGCGTTACTGGCGGGATTTTCTTGATTTCTGCTAGAATATTCATGTCCGCCATATTGGTTCAAGCAGAGCGCGAACGGGAAGACGTGGCGCGCCCAGACTCCTGCCCGGCACGTGATGTGTCACACCATCCTACTCCACAGCCGAATTGCACTGTGTTTCCATGCAGTGAACCTCTGCCCTACTGACGCTCCTTTCCCTTTTCTATGTCTACTTACCATCGTGACAAACTGCCTACCTGATGAACCTGAAAGCATTACTGACAAATCTCTTGAAGGAAGACACCCCTGACGAAGAGGAGCGTGCGGATGCACCGCAGAAACCCCGGGTAACATCCGCACACGGCTCGCGAAACACCGAAGACTCGGAGAAGGCAGGAATCGACACTGGTGCAGCTGCGCAGAGTGGTGATCCGACCAGCGAAGACGACGAGGATCAGGAACATGACGAGGACCAGGAATACGACGGTTCTCTCCCCATTGCCGCTTTGGACGACCAACAAGAAGGGAGTACATGGGGTCCACGCCATATTTTCACCCGAGTATTGTCGTCTATCTTTCCCTCCCCAAGTGACGAAGAAGAGATCCAAGCATATATACCCCACTATCGAATCTTGCCCATCTTATCCGGTATCGCCATCCCATTTTCCATTCTACTAGATATACCCGGGTTAACGGCAGATTGGTATGCCCGCACGGATGGCACTACCGTCGTAGCCTCGAAACCTAACCCGCCCTTGCTCGAAGTCGGAGTTGCGCTAAGTTTACTTTGCGCGGTCCTGGCCAATGTCTGTCTGGTTATTCGTTTCCTGGAGAGACGTATCAAGACAATGACGGTTTTATGCATCGTATTTCTCTCAGTACATGGTGAGCCCACCCTTATTTCCCTGTGTCGCGACCCTGTCATGGCGTTCAGATGTGATCAACGTTGCTGCTCTTGCTACATTCGGATCAACGAGGGACGGTTACTCGTTCAACCAGGCATTCTGGATGACATTGTGCTCTACGATTGTGTCCACATTCACGAACGTGACCCTTATCATTGATCTTATCAAAATTTCCAATTTCAAGCGAAGTGGTGGGTTACCAGATTGTTACTTTCACGGCGGTTGTCGGTTCATACTCAGCATAGGGAGCGGACTCACCCGAAGACAACGATCTCTGGTCATCATCATCATTGGACTATGTTGTTACGTTGCGCTGGGTGCTCTTGTCAGCTCGCTTCTTCTCGACCTGACGTTCATCAATGGTCTATATTTCACTGTCGTGACCATCGAGACTATTGGCTTTGGAGATATTGTTCCTAACAGTACGAGCTCCAGAACATTCATCGCGTTCTACGCCACCCTAGGCATAATCAATATCGCTTTCGTGGTCGGGTACGTTCGCGAGACTGTCCTGGAGGGCCTTGATTTCGGATATCGGAGACGGCTTCTGGCAATCCAGGAAAGGAGACGAGCCGCTCGTCTTCGGAGACGTGCAGAAAAGCGATGGAGACATGCAATCGTATGGCGTTTACGCGAACGACATGCACCTCTTTGGGTCCCAAAGAAGACGCAGGGTCGCAAGTCCCTTTGGTCGGTTCTCACGTCGTACTTTTGGCGTATCGAGTGGGGAGTTCGCTCTACTGCGAGGAAAAGCACGCACCAGAGTCGTGCACGACATGGTACGCAGCTCAATTTGTGGGCTCTTCCGCCATGCCAGCTTGAGGCTGCAGCGCTCGAGGCCGGTTGCACCCTCGATAGCTTTCTTCCCGCAGATTTTTACGATACGTATGGTCAAGAGCCGTGTTGCCATATGACCGAAGCTGGGGATCATACGACCGAAGTTGGACATCAAACTTTGCCGTCGTGGTTCGTGGTTCATCCGATCTACCGTCATGGGCATGTTACCGAGCCCCCGACACATCGACGGTTGAGTGCCATGGCCGCGATCCTCACAAAGCTAAGCCTTGCCATCTACCAATCTGGCGGTGATCTCCTTCCAAGTGGGCACGATGTTCGGGATGTCAGTGACGCAGGCGCTGCGCAGGACAGTTCCGGAAGCTTGCACACGAGCTCTACGGAGGACAGTGACTATCGCGAAGATGTGGAGGATACTGAGAAGAAGGCATATTATACACGCTCTATCCTTAGCTGGGGTTGGTTCTTCCTTTTTTGGATGGTAAGCGGACACAAATCATGTAGGTGGTCATTGACTGTGTTGTGCAGGGCGGTGCAGCCATCTTCAAAGCCACTGAGGGTTGGACTTATGGAGTGGCTATTTATTTCTGTCGGTATTCCCGTGTCTTTGCAGAATTTCTCCTGACGCTCTCTGCTAGGCTTTATCTCTTTCACTACGATTGGCTATGGGGATTTAGTGCCCACTACGCCAGCAGGTCGTTCCATCTTTGTCGTGTGGGCTCTGATTGGCGTTGCGACCATGACGATCTTCATTTCAGGTTAGAGTTTGAGTGTCCACTTTGACTTGACAATGCTGAGGCGGACGCAGTCGTTTCCGAAGCATATACCTTGCGATACAAGGGACTTCTTGGTCGTAACTCTTTCAAACACGTTGTCCGACAATATCGCAAACGTACCAAGGTCGAGTTGCGCGAGAGCGTACAACGCATAGGCACATCGAGCGGAACCAGGTCTATCCTCCACACGTTGGAAGGCGAGAAAACGGACGTCGTGCAAGAAGAATCGCTGCCAGCAGATGCCGTTGGCGACAGCACCACTCTCGCGGTTGCTTCGACCTCCCAATCCGACCCGCACGTGCACGCCCAACGGTCGCTGGAAAGGCTTCCGAAGCAAGTATTGACAGAGACGCGGTCGATCCAGCGGTACATGCAACTGATCGGCAATTTTGGCGGGCGTCCGGCCGACGCGGAGAAGTTTGTCGATGAATCTGTTTGGGGTCTCATCGATGACGTCATGGGCGGGAACCAACTCACCAAGGGTGTCAAGCAGGATATCCTAAAGGATGATGAAACTCGTCAGGTTTGTGATTTGTGATCTTGTAATAGGTGAAGGCTCACACTTTTTGGCTCACAGATACTGATGATGCTAGGGATAGAACGTGAGTCAAATGGATTTGGTAAACGGTGTGGTCGTGCGGGCTGACACGTCCGACTTGCAGGATCTTTGAAAGAGTTGGTGGGCGTCTCCGAGCAGGCTATTGGAGCTATTCGAGAACAGGACCGCATCATCACCACGTTGGAACGCGAAAAGGAGTGGGAAGAAACGGACATTGCTGCATAGTGTCGTGGTTCTGGAGGACACCTCTACGGAGAGGTGGTGCGTGGATTGTACATACCTATTTGCTGTATATTTCGTTATGTTCGTTCAATCTGGACCCTAATTATGATGTGGAACAAGTGGGCTTGCCGCCTTGATTCTGATGCTTCTTCCAGCGTGCTCTCACATACTTACATGAATGCGTAATCTGTTTCCTGGATTGACTCGAACCGCTCAGGTAACCTTGATATCCCTACCTTCCTTTTCTCCTTGCACGGGTGCTCGCGACTCGGAGCTTCCCTCTGTGGTCATGCACGAAGCGCAAAACTGTATGAGCGATCAAACGTTGAAGTCGTGCATAGAAGCTCCAGCGCATACGCGTCCTATATGTGAGAGTCATCGACTCTGCAATCCACCCTTTCCACCAATCGTCCCCCTTCACTTGGCGCAAAATTCAGAAAGCATGCAAATCGGTGTAGCACACACTACGCAAGTGTAGACAACCCCCCACGCACAAGACGAATTCACTCGACCACAGCCATCTTCGTAAAATCACTAGTCATTACTCGTGAGATAAGCATGTACAGTACGTGTCCACATCATAAAAGTCGTCGCAACACATCAATCAAGTCCGAAGTAGATCACATCGAGCATCAAAAAACGAAAAATGTTTTTACCGTCATCCGTTCGCTCCCGCTCCGATCTGGAGCTTCTCACTTCCCATACGGAAAAAATTGCGGGCAGGACGGGTCATTCAACGCCATGTAATACGTGTTCATGTTAGCCTTGATCGCCTTTCTGAGCTCGGCAGTCGGGTCTGGGTACAGCTGAGCTGCCAACGTGACCTGTTTCGTGTAAAACAAGCAGAACTGGACGATATATCAGCACGATGGACCCGATGCATTGGACCCGAGAGACAAACGTACGCTCTCATCGTCCTGTGTGTTCACGATGTAGTTGTTCACACCTTCGTTGTGGCCCGGCTTCACGCCGACCTTTTCGATGAGCGTGTTTGTCAAGACTTTGACCACGGGGAACTCGTACGGAGCCGAACGGCGGTGGAAGTTATCGGGGAACATGTGCAGGTTGAAGAAGTGGTTCGCTTCGTCCACCGTGACGGGGTACGACGTATCCGCCGTCTGGTTGGACGCGAACATGGCCAGCATAAAGCCAGATTCGGCGGTCGCACCTATGATACGGGGCGACTCGTAGAAGAACTCCGGGTTGTGTGCGATGGAGTTCTTGACGCGTTGTACCCTGTCATAGACTGCAGCGTCCATGGTGATCTTGCCGTTCCCGACCTTGTTGGCGGCATCGACGAGCTGCGAAAGGGCTTAGTGGTATAGATGTGGGTGGTAACTTGTACTTACCACATCGAACAAGGTCTGGCTGAAATTAATAGGATTGCCGAGATAAATATCTTCGCGTGTTATGCTAGCATCACCTAGAGTTCAGAGTCGGCAGCGGTGATCAGCGCATGGTCATCATAAAAGGTGGACAAACTCTACCTTCAAAGTTGCCGTGGATGTCAATCCCAGACACAAGTTGTTGGTTTACGGTCGTGTTTGAACCAATGGTCATCATGTTGGTCAGGTGGTTCCCATCGACAATGAATGCCTATCCCGTTACCAGTCAGGGAAGGAAATGATATGACGTAACACATTTGGACATACCGAATAACAAAGGAATGAGGCGAAGTGGAACCCCATGTTGAAGCCTGCGAATTTCGGATCAGAATTTCGACAAAGATCTCGCGCCACAATATACTTACCTTCTTGGACAGCCGTGATGATGTCGGCAGGAGCGACCACACCATTGCGGTTAATGTACTGGATAATAAGAACAGCGTTCATAGGTAATCCCGTCACCAACATTTCTGATTACTTACCCCGTGAGAAGCCAGTGTGTTCAATCCTGGGCATGGACCACGAATGTCAGTCGGTTCAAGAGGCTTGAAGGGGTGATCCGCGTCATTGACCAGCTTGGGGCCCGTGTAATTGATGGGCGGCGGGAGAGGTTGTGCACCGGGGTAGTCACCATACTTCCGGGCTACATATCGGACCTCGTCCTGAGACAAGCCCGCAAGCGAACGATACTCGGGGAAGTTCGCTAGGTGGGGGAACCCCAATGCACACGAGATGAGCGCAGCTGGTACAGCAAGATTTTGCAGCTTCATCACGATGGCTGGTATGAACACGGAGGGGGGAGAATGAATGTGATGATGGCTAAAGTGACCACAGACAGTCTTATATACCTGAGCAAATCGGTACCCAGGGTCCAGCTTGACCCTAGGAGCGAGAAAACGGAGGAACACAGCGACCCGAGCTCTTTGTTAGCTGGGTCGGTCAAACCCTCTCGCAAAACGTCATCGCATGCATTACACGTGCTTCCTCACGGATCTTTGCCGTTTCTTTCGACTAGTGTGCGAGATCGGCCTCTCGTCCTAAGTTATATCCCTTCGCTTCAAACGGACATACACTCACCTACGTTCTGTTTCTGAGTGAACAGTCTCGGTGGTTTCATCCATGTGATGATTCCACAGGAACGACAAAAACGCCCGTAGCACAGCATCATATATCTTCCCTGTTGTATCTTGTCACTTTGATTCCAGCCGGGGCCAGGAACAAAACGACTGTCACACCAAAGTTTGTTCCTGCACTAACATGAGGTAACTCTAGGCACTCCGTTAACTCGAAGGTGGTCTAGAGCAGTTTTTTCAGCTTGTTTTCAGGCGGAGGTGGCACCTGGGAACATACGTGTTGTGCCTCATTATCATTGACGCTCGCTCGCTTTGCCAGTTATGTTCAGAGTGCGCTTGGCACTCCTGTAAGAGCACAAGTTACGTATCGCACGGATGTCGGACTGGTTGATTGCTTCCCAGGTTTGTCTAGTTATCAGACGGATGGCAGTGTGGAGTGCAAGGATTATCGACTTGCTGCAGCTCGGATTGGCTGGTCGGTCTTCCAAATCGCTTCGGCGAGGCTATCGCCGTGCCAAATGCCACCAGCCCACTGCCGTGCTCATCATGAATTCATTTTGATTGCGGCCTTTCCATCGCCGCTAGTCATGGCGGCGCGTGTGGCAAGCTTGGGCAGGGATCTTCAAACGCCCGTCTGTAGATCCGGAACCACTGAGCGAGGGGCATCCGAGTCATGCTTTTTCTCAGACTGACACATGCTATTTGGGGTTTCTTTGGTTCAAGGAAGGCAAACCAAGTACTCCTCGTGAGTTCAGTTTTGGTAAGTTTTTTTTTTCTTTCAAAAAACTCATCGATGCGAATGTTTTGCAGTAGGTATGCGACCGGAATGAACGGACAATCTAGCAATTCCTGTGTATAACTTGAAGCTCGTGAGTGTCTTTCATTGAATGGTCCTGCAAACTTTGTCCTTCAGGAACTCAGACCACATTGCAGCATTGCGACCCTGGTTATTATTACTGTCAGTGAATCTGGTTCCGCCATGTTCCCTGGCTAGTTGAAGATGAGCTACGACTTGGAGGGCATTCGCTTTCGCTCGGGCAGTTCACTGACGCCGGTCAGGGTTTTCCGGTGTGAGGATTCTTGGTACAGAAAGGGGCTAGTTTGGGAAGATCAAGCCATAAGGCTGTTCCGAACGTTGAATGATGATTCTAGTGGGGTTGCCACCTGTCCGTAAACGTCGCAAGCGATTCATCGGTTCCAGTCAAGTACCCGGATCCTCACCCTCACGGCTTCTTCCATGCCAGGCCGTTACATAACGCTCTTGACTTCTAGCCTCAACTTGTTGGCGAGGAAAGAAAGAGACGCATCGATCCCCAACACAACGTATCCATGTAGCCAATTGTATTATATTCTCGTTTGTGTTGATTTACTTTGTCACACCGAAGTAGTTATGTGCATGGCCAAGTTTGACCAAGCCCATCATCGGGATTGTGTTAGGACTTAAATGACGACGACTCAAAGTGAGATGCTATATCGCTCAATGAATAACTATACCAAGACTAAAGAGACTCGTATGTGAGTCTCCTACTTATATACAAAAGGAAATGTGGATTAAGCATGTATCTATGGCGTCATTTTATGGAATGTATTCGAATGTGATAGAAATGTGATTTAGTGACTTGGTGAAGAGTGAGAAGTAAAATAAGGTTCTAACATTACCCCCTTTTTATGGGTGAACGTCCTCGGGCACCAGAATATCGAACATAGAATCGGGGAATTTTACATATCTTTTTCGCCATTGTAAGAAGTCTGGATCGGTGAACGTTTTGGATTTTGAGGGAAGAGTTGGATTGTTAATACAGATTGGGCAAGTGCAAGGGGGATCGAAGTTATCCTTTTGAAGTCTCAATTGCATTTTTTGTCATGGACGGAGTGCGGTAGGATGTTTGCGATGAAAGTCGCGTACCGCGTCAGGTGCATTTTTGAGTTCACTTGTCTTTTTCCATTCGTTCTCTTCTCGTGGAAACCCTTTCCAATGGACGAGGTATTCCACTTGTCCTCTTCGTTCTCTGGAATCCAAGATCTCATCAATTTCTTGTTCCGTTTGTTGTTTTATGACGTCAGGAGGTGGAGGAGGAGGTTTTTTTTGCGTAAGGAATTCTCCTTTGATGTAAGGTTGTAGGAGACATTCGTTGAATACGGGGTGGATTCCTCTCCAGGAACGATCGAGTTGGAGCTTGTAGGCTGCCGATCCAATCTTTTCGAGGATTTTGAACGGACCGTATCGTTTTTGATCCAACTTCTTCGATGGTCGTTCCGATCGTATGTTTGTTGCCTCTAGTAAGACTAAGTCTCCTGTCGAATATTCCTTTGGTTTTCCCCTGTCATGAAATTTCTTCATGTCTTCCGCTGCATGATTTAAGGCTTCTTTTGCCTCGTTATGTGTCTTTCTCATAGTCTCCACAAATTCCTCTGCCGCTGGATTTCGGATCGTTTTTCAACGGTTTTCTCCTATGAGAGGTTGTTGCCCGTAGTTAAGGATGAATGGTGAATTCCCTGTTGCTGTGGTGATTCTTTGATTGTGTGCGAATTCAGCTAGGGGTAGCCATTCAGCCCAGTCGGTTTGTCTGTGGTTGGTGTAGATTCGGAGATATTGTTCTATTTGGGCGTTATATCTTTCGGTCTGTCCGTCGGTTTGTGGGTGGTAAGCGGTGGAGGGATTTGCTTCGATTTTGAGGAGAGTGTATAGATCTCGCATGAAAGATGACACGAATTGACTTCCTCGGTCTGAAATCACCTTTTTGGGAGTGCCGTGGAGTTTGAATACGTGATCTCTAAAGATCTGAGCTACTCCTTTAGAGGTGATCGTCGATTGGATTGGAAATACATGGATCATTTTAGAGAATCTGTCTACGATTGTTAAGATCGCATCTTTTCCATTAGATTCTGGTAAGGGACCAATAATGTCGACTGATATGATTTCCCATGGTGCATCTGGGATTTCGTTGGGATGAAGTATTGAAGATGTTTTTGCTTTTGGTTTGTTTCGTTGGCAAGCGTCACATCCTTGTACGTATTTTTCAACATCCCTTCTTATAGTCGGCCAATAGTATTTGGTCATGATTAGATTGCGTGTTCGTCGGATTCCTGGGTGTCCGGCTAACGGATGATCATGGTTTTGTATTATTATTTCTTCCCGTATGGGAATATTTTTGGGTATGTACAGTAGGTCTTTCCAATAGATCATTCCGTCGGCTTCCTTCCAATTAGAATCTTTTCTTTCCAACCCTTTTCTGACGTAGGATTCAGTTTGGTATTGAACCTTTTTGATCCTGGATTCCATGGTATCGAGTGCGCGCACAGCAGCAGCAACTTCGATAGATGGTCCATCCTTTTGTTCAGACGATGTTGGGGTGAATAGAGTTTCGGGTAGTAGGATTTGTTGGGAATTGTCTTTCTCTACCCCCTTTTCAAAGTCTGACCTCCGGGACAGAGGATCAGCTGGGTTTGTTTTTCCAGACCGGTGTTCGATGACGTAGTGGTATTCCTGCATGATTTGTTGCCATCGGGCTTGTCGTCGGTTTAGGTCTTGGGGTTTGCGGAAGAATTCGAGGTTTTTGTGATCCGTTAGGATTTGGAATTCTTTTCTCGCATCCAGGAGGTAGTGTCTCCATTCCGTGACTGCAAAGATGATAGCTAGCATTTCCAGATCCGCTGCATGGTAATTTCATTCTGAGTCTGACAGGGATCGACTAATATATGCTATTGGGTGCCAACGATCGTCTTGTTTTTGTGACAACACTGCTCCGATTCCGATTCCAGATCCATCAGTTTCGATTCTGAATGGATCTACGTCGTTGGGCATCGCAAGTGCAGGGGCAGTGGTAATGGCCTTTTTGAGGGTGTTAAACGCTTCTTGGCATTCATTTGACCATTCAAAATCCCGTTTTTCGGAGGTAAGGGCGTTGAGAGGTCGGGCAATTTTGGCAAAGTCTTTTATGAAGTGTCTATAGAAATTGAGGAATCCAAGAAAACTTCGGAGTTCTCTTTGGGTTTTGGGGGTTGGCCATTCCGTTACTCCTGATACTTTGGCAGGGTCCATCTTTACCGCTTGATGAGATACGACTAGTCCGAGATATTCCGTTTCGAGTTGTTCAAACTCGCATTTCGTATGTTTGAGGGAGAGTTTATTTTCACGGAGTATTTGTAGGACTTCTCGGACAATTTGTCGGTGTTCTTCGATCGTGGTGGTGAAGATCATGATGTCATCCATGTAGACGATCACTTTTCCTCGATTGATCAGATCTCGGAATAGGTGATTCATCATTGTTTGGAAGGTGGCGGGTGAATTGGTAAGGCCAAAGAACATTACGAGGGGTTCAAACAATCCTCGGTTGGTTCTGAAGGCCGCTTTCCATTCATCGCCATCTTTCATTCGGATGTTGTTGTATCCCCATCGGATATCTAACTTAGTGAAGAATTTGGCGGATTTGAGTTTATCTATGAGTTCGGAGATGAGAGGTAAAGGATATCGATTTTTTACGGTGATTGCGTTGAGTTTTCGATAGTCCTGAACTGGGCAAAGTTTTCCGTCTTTCTTCTTCACAAAGAAAAATGCCGATGCGAATGGGGACTTGGAAGGTCTGATTCTTCCAGTTTTCAGGTTTTCCTCGAGGAAAGCATCGAGCTCTTTTTGTTCGTCAGGAGATAAATTGTACGTTTTACAGTCTATTACATGGTCTCCTGGTAGTAGCTCTACTGCGTGATCCCAAGGTCTTTTTGGTGGTAACTCATCAAACGTTTCTTTGGCGAATACGTCTTTGAAGTCGCGATAAACTTCGGGGACGACTTCTTCAAAGGATTTGGAATGTTTGGTGGCTCCTGTTTTGGCTGCAAGTTCGGTTGCAGGATTGGAATAGGTGGATCGGACGTAGGAATCGAGATCGAGGCGGAATAGTCTTTCCTGTGTCTCTTTTTCGTCGTCATCTTCGGCGTCGATCAATGATGGGGTGTGGTCGTTTTGATATCTGAACTCGACCTTCCCAGTTTTCCAATCTATTTTAGGGTTATGGAGTTTGAGCCAGTCATATCCAAGGAATATCGGATGAGTTCCCAGATTCGTGACCGCTAAGGCGATTCGTTCAATATGTTCTTCGATTGTGATTTCGATTGTTACGAAATCCGTGATCATTCCTCTGGAATTCGGGGTCCCGTCCGCATTGTATACAGGGATGGGTCTCGGGAGTGTGTGTGTCGGAATGTGGTGTTGTCGAACGAATCCCTCATCGATCGAAGATCCAGTACAACCAGAATCTATTAATGCCATGGGTTGGAGAATTTTTCCATCATCGGTGAGAATCTCAATCGGGATGTCGAGAGTGTTATGATTTGTGTGGGTGTGTTTTCGGATGAAACGGGGTTTTTGTTGAAGTTCTCTTAAGATTAGATGGCATTCTGCCGAGGTGGAGGTGATGATGGTTCGGATTAGTTCGGGTGTCACCTCAGCGATTCGGGTATCATGTACAAAGGATTTTAGGGTTTTTAGAGCATGGGGTTGATCTTGTTCTTTGCAGACCTTTTTTATCCATGGTGTGGACCAAGGGTCTACTCGGTTCATCCAGTTCCGAGTATTTCTTTTTTGTTCCTTGGGAATAGGGGGGCGCACAGCAGCCTCTGCACCTTTTCTTTCAGGAGTAACAATCGAAGGATCAGTTCGTTGTTTCTTGGGTCTTTGAAGAATTCTGATTTGCTCAGGCTCTTTATTGGGGAGGTTTTCAGTGGTCCCGACACTGTCAGTCTCTTTGGGTTCTTCGATTTCAAGGGAAGCATATTTATTGATCGAAGATACATTGTATGGACGAGTAGACGACTGAGTAACTACTGTCCTTCCGGAAAATCCTTTTCAACCTCCTTCATGGCTGCCACCAATTCATCGTGGTTGGTATATCTTATCTCGCGTCCTTTGAACGTGAGAGTTCGCACTTGTCGTGCGCGCGGTTTGAAGTGTTCTTTGCACGGCCATGGTGCTCCGCATTTGAAGCATTTTCCTTCGGCGTGTGCCTTACCGATATCCATTGGAACACCTTGTCCTCCGAAGGTGCCCACTTGGTTCGGGTGGACTTGAGGTTGAACCGGCTTGGGCTCCGGTTTGGCTGCGGGCCATTGGTTACCACCAGGGTAACGCGACTTGGATTCCCAATGTCCTCGTTTTCTGTCCTCGATTTCATGAAGGACCTGGTCGGCTCTGGTTAACGCGTCGACCCACGCATCGAAGTCTTCCGAGTCTAAGAGAATCGGTTGACTTCTTTCGACGTATTCGACAACGTTGTTTTTGAGACCGTTTCTCGCGATCTAGATGAGGATGCGAGTGTGGTGAGTGGTTGAGTATTCGGCTTGGAGCATGAGTTGATTCATGCGGACGAAATAATCTTCCACTGTCTCCTTTCCTTGTTTGAGTTTGAACAACTCTTTTTCCGCTTGTCTTTTTAATGCTGCTGGCATGAAAAGACCATTTAGACGAGTGACGAAATCGTCGTATTTGGTGACCCGTAGGTTTGCTCCTTGTTGCTGGACGTATAGGTCCGCGAATCGTCCCGCAGCATTGCTGCCTTTCATGTACGATAATGTCATGAGTATCTTTTGGCTGTCGTTTGGTTCTCTATCGAACCCTGCAAAGTATACAGCGATCTGTCTACTCCATTGTACGTATTTCGTTTTATCTCCGTCGAACATATCGGGTTTAGCGGAGACAGATTTTCCAATCCCTTGGGTAGAGGTAGGAGTTGGTTGAGCGGGAGGAAGGGAGAGGTTGAAGTGTGGTTGTCTCAATGGAGACGTTGGTAGGCTTGGGCGAGATGGACGGGGGGAAGATAGGTAGCCACCTCTCAAAGGTGAGAACAGGGCGGAGTTTGATGGAGGAGGACGGGGGACGCGTACTCGGATTGGAGAGGGAGAAGGCGGTAGTGCTGGTGTCGATGTGAATGGGGTGTCCAGCATAGGTGGAGCGCCAACTCCAGGGCCCAGTCTTTCGTAGGCCTGTCTCCATTCGTTGTATTGGCGCACGAATAGGAGGTATTGGTCGTATCGTCCATTTTCGGGAGCAGGGGTCTGTAGTATGGTTGGTGAGCGTGGGGGAGTGTGCGTTACAAATGGTGACGGCGCACGGGATTGGTTTTCGATCTCTTGGATGGCAGCTTGGAGATCGGTCATGGGTGGAAAGGTTGACATCGCATTGTCCGAGTATCAGGGTACGTGGTTATACTTCGCCTGATTCTAGACCGAATGCGGTAGGAGGGTGGGACGCGCTATCCGAGCAATGGTAGTCCTCTTAAGGTAAGACTTCTACCACTTCAGGATCGTGTGCGGGATTATGGTGAGAGAAATTCCACGGGGTCGGCCAGTAACTCTTAGCCTTATCTTGTGGCGTATTTGTTTTTGTGTCTTCTTCGGCGTGTCGCAAGTCGGTCGGGGTGTGCAAACAGGGACGGCGGGATGACACACTGTTCTAACGCACAATACACCTGTAACATAGGTATTACGACGTGACAATAACTGTAATCACGCGAACAGTAGACGTTATCGATTCGTCTTACGTAGCAGCCTCTAGCGCTCTGCTAATACGCCCCTAGTGCTCTATGGGGAAGCAACATTATCCTTGTTTATTTAGCGCCGGACTCGCGCTATACGCCCTCAGTAACGGATCGAACCCGGAGTGGCTAATGCAGTGGGCGCGGTTGCAGTCCGCCTACGATACCACTTTCGTAGAGAAGGTTCTCCCTTAAGCCTGGGATCCGGCTA
>JBBPMA010000350.1:0-28025 GCA_038090075.1 Xanthoconium purpureum | reverse complement strand
ATGTGACGCGAGCTTACCAACGGTCCAACGGTCATGGTCCTTCTTCGCGCGCGGTATCGGATACCCACCAAGCAAGCTGTAAATTCAGGGTTGGAGCGCTGTGATCGTCTGAAAAAAAGGTAACGACCGGGACTTGCCGAACGGTTCGACGATATAGGCGGGATGAGGGAGGGGCTTGTTTGAACCTTGGAATCCCGAAGTCAAAGTCTTTGAAAAAAAAGTATAACAGAGTTCTGTCAGAGAGAGCGAACTCAAACGAAAGTAAGAAGAGTATACACTCCACCACAAACAGTGCTCGGGCGATGTACGTAACAGCCGAGGAGGTGGAAAAATTGGAGGTACTCGAGTCCGGAGAATGCCGGTTCCATTTGTTACTGTCCGAGATCTTCGCCGATGATCGTGGACGGCGGCAGTGATACCAGGTTACTAACACCTTACCCGTTCGCCCCGAGCCCGTGAGCGAACACTTTGTGATCAACAGGCGACTGTAATCATCATCTGTGAGTCATTGAACGCCTTACCAATTGACCAACAGTCATTTTCGCGCGAGGATCCTAGAGAAATAGGGTAAATTTAGAACTGGAGGCTGGCGTCGCTGTGAAGTCGTCACTACAAGCGGGACTTGCCGAACAACGGCCGAGACTGGCCAGTGGACGACATACAGGTGCGGAGGGAGTCCTGGCCAGTGCTGGCGCACCATTTAGCTCTCTTGTTTTCATCGCGGCACTTGTCGGGATTTCACTGACGGAGAACTGAGAAACATCCAGGGGCACTTTGCCTGAAGTTACCTAAACCTTGTGTGGCCTCGGAGAAGTGGCGGTCGAGGTGAGTTGAGGCCTCGCGAACTCCGCACAATGCTGGTCATTCTGGCTGACGGAACAAGGTTTGGATTAGGACTCTATTATGTAGGAGTCCATGGCTCCACGGAGCTCTTGCCGGCAACACATCAACTTCGATGGGTCACACCGAAATGATACGTGTTGATACGATGTGATACGGAACGATACGACGTGACATGAGAATAGTAAGCATTGAGCAGGTCTTCTGCCCAAGCTGTGTGGGGGCATGGGGGTCATTTATAAAAGCACCCTCTGCAAAGCGTTTTTCCATAGCATTTCCTCTCCGCTATGATCATTCCTCCTTTTGCAGCCGCGGGGCTAATCGCTCTAATTCTGGTTTATGTGCTCTTCAAGCGTTTCACTCGTCCATCTTTGTCCATGATACGTGGGCCAAAGTCGCCTTCGTTCGTCTTTGGTAAGTTCATTCTCCGGTTTTACCCGTTGGATACTTCCTCAGCATTGTTTAGGCCACTTGCTCGAGCTTCTCCAACGCCCGGTTGGAGAAGCAGACTTTGCATGGCAGAGTCAGTACGGCAACGTCGTTCGGATCAAGAGCATCTTCGGAGTAAGTCCGCTCAATTTACTATTTTGTTGTAGCTTCATGTTCAATTATGCCCAGGAGGATCGACTTCTCATCGCAGACCCGAAGGCTCTGCAGAAGATATTGAACACGTCCGCTGACAATTATGTGAAGCTACCTAATGTGCGCGTCATTGCCCGGATGTTGAATGGGGAGGGTGTTGTTTGGGCTGACGGTAATTCTCGTCGTGTCAGGTTTTCGTTTGAAATAACCACATGATAGGCGAGTCTCATAAGCGACAAAGGAGCGTATTGCTTCCAGGGTTTGGGCCGAAAGAATCCAAAGCATTCTTGCCGATCTTCCAGGACTGTGCCGAATCCATAAGTATGAAATGGTGTGAAATCATTGGGAATAGCAACAGTCAAAGTATTGTCATGAATGTTGTGTCTTGGGTCTCACGTGGAGCGTTAGATTCGATTGGTCAAGGTATGGTTGTCTTCCTAAGGTATAGATTCAATTGCCCACCATCTCAATAGCCGCATTTGATGTCCAACTGAATACCATCCAAGACGATTCGCATCCCCTCGCAAAGAAGTACAAGAATTATCTGTCCGTATCTTCTAATCCTACAAGGGCTATTGCTTAGCCTCGTATCAGTGGTGACATTTTCGGTCTGCCTCCTGCGATGCAAATCTTCATACAAACGGCTTCAAAGCACATCCCAACACGGATATACCAATGGATAACCGAGAATGGTCCAGGACCCCGCATTGCACGCGCTCGTGACATGAAAACTATAGTCACAGGTTTTGCAAAGGAGTTGGTACAGGAGAAGTCGGACGCTCTTTTACAAGGAAGAGGTAGCAAGGATATCTTTAGCCTCCTAGGTGTGCCACCCTCGTGTTTCTCATTACTGGTCAGGCATAGCAACTGATTATTTCATAGTCAGGGCCAACATGGATGCAAATGCCAAGCTAAAGCTGTCCGACGAAGAGTTGTTCGCGCAGATGCGGTGAGTATTATCATGGTAATGTTCTTTTTCGTAACATTCAAGGATGCACACAGTACGCTTCTCATCGCTGGTCATGAGACTACATCGACCACTATGTCCTGGATCTTACTGGAGCTTGCGCGACACCCCAAGGCTCAGTCCAGGTTACGAAATGAGATAAGGAAGACGGAGGCCGCTGTCTATGCACGCGGCGATTCACGAATCGCCGTTCAAGATATGGAAGCTATGCCTTACCTGAATGCTGTAATCAAGGTACCTGCGTCCCCTTGGTATGCACCATCTCGATTCACCTCGTTTCTGCACAGGAAGGGTTACGGTTCCACCCGTCGGGACCGCAAATCTTCCGAATTGCTGTTCAAGACGAAATACTACCGCTTTCAAAGCCGATCATCACGGAATCCGGGGCTGCGGTCAGTGACATACTGGTTCCCAAAGGCACCGAACTTGTCATATCCATTGCCGCCTATAATCGGTGAGTTCTTCTGCTCCATAAGCATATTTCATAGGCGACGAGACGTTATCACAGTGATAAAGACCTCTGGGGAGAGGACGCACACGAATTCAATCCCGACCGGTGGTTGGACGGCGGGATGGGCGACAAGAAATTACCTGGTATCGGCGTGTATTCGCACTTGTGCGTTTTTTCTCCCCATATTCTACAGCGTATTATTCATCCATTTGCATTAATAACAGGATGACTTTCTCCGCTGGCACTCGTGCGTGCCTGGGCTGGCGCTTTGCGTATGATTCTGTTGTATTGTTCTTACCAAGAACGATAGCTGACCACAAAACCACAGAGTTACTGAGATCCAAGCTTTCGTGTCGACACTGGTTGGCAAGTTCGAATTCGCAATGACGGACAAGGCCGAACGTATTGTGCGACAGCTAATGCTAGTGATGGCCCCGATGGTCGACGGCGAACTCGAACGCGGTGTCCAGATTCCTTTGGCTGTATCTCTGGCTCCGCAGGACGGTGAGATCTAAGGGCGACGCTGTGATAAAGGGCTACGATGACGTCTATTTGACAAATGGGAACAAGATCTATGTTGTAACACTCACGCTACTGGGGACGACCGATTATGCTGTCTTACTAGAAATTGTACTACATGGCAATCCATATATGAAAACCTGTTTTAAGAGGGCCTGCTGCGCGAGAGGAGCGGACGATACAAGTTTGGCGGAGTGTTTATATAGGCTGGGTCCATGAAGCTATGCAGCACCACGATGACCACCGCAGTGACGTGGTAGTACCAACACGACAAAAGATGGTGATTCGCTCACCATAGTGACTCGCGATTCAATATTCAGCGTTTACGATGATGTCGACGTTGAGACTCACACGGCCGTCGGAGACTGACTCAGAGTCGGACTCTCGGTCAATCAACCAACCCGACCGATGATCAGTAGACGGAATGTTCCCTTGTGAAGTCGCAATGTCAACCTGCGGGAAATGGCTTGGCAGTTGTACATGGGAAATAGAGGAACGTTGTTACCAATTTACGTAGCCAGAATTCAAATACGCTGACGTTCAACGTGCACACGGGAGGGATGTGGAAGGATGTTCTGCATGTTCAATTCATCATCAGATACGGATGACGTTTCCGACGGTTTGTTCTCATCGATATCTGTGTCCCGCGTATGATGCGGATTGGGTGGCACGGAAGCTGTTATAGGATGAGCTGTTGTAAATAGCTTTGAAACAGTGTGAACAGAGAAACACTACGAGGTTTAGAGACATACTTCAAGGGCAAGGACCGATATTTGCTACGGATGTGTTGTCACCGGCTCCTGGAATAGATTTGTAAAAGTCTGGAACTTGGCAATCGGACATCGATGGAGAACGGGAACGCGGTGAGCAGTCTTGTCGTGACCCGAAACGGTACAAAGACCATTAGTAGTAACGAGAGCAGGATCACCAAAGTGTGGGGCACCTCGGGACCTCACTAACTTATCCTTTAAAGAATGGGCTCACCCAGCGAGCTTCCCATAAATCGCCGTCTCACCAGATAATCATCTCGTTGCAGTTGGTGAAGAAACGATGGGGTTTACACCGTGGAAGTTACAAAGGTAGACCATTACATGGAGATTGGCCGTTGCACGACGTCGCAGTCATTCTCTCCCGGCGGTGACAAGCGCGTGTGTAGCATGTACGAAAACGACATCTGCGTCTATAACGTCAAGAGGGGAACCTCAGCCTTGGTCCATTGGAGGGCCGCGAATGAGAAAGCATTGCGAGGAAAGCTCGGTGAGGACTGGAAGTTCGCTCGAGGACAACATCTAGACCCAGCCTGAATACCATCCGAATCACGGGCACCCCATCGAGGAATACTGGGGGTGCGCAGCGTTTAATTCACTGGTATGTTTTGTACCGAAGTTTCATTCACCACCAGATCAACGTTCTGCGATTCTCCGCAAGGGTCTTCTTTTCATGGCACCTACCACCAGTCCCCTTCGTCCAACCTACACCTCGTCGTTGTCCATGTCCACGCCTCCCAAGATCTCCGAAGCCAGATGGTCGAGTCCGGTCGGATGACAAGGTCCTTCTAGTTTGGAAGACCACAGCGAGGAGTTGAGTCTTAGGTATGGGTATCGACTTGGTGCTGCGAAAGAATCGCTGTCGTGATCTCGCTGGGTCATACTGCGGTGTTCTCAGGGTTGGGCGCTAGAAAGCAAGACACTGCCTCACCTTATTATGGAAGCCCAGACCACCGTGCTCTCATTCGAACGAACGACACACTCCGCAGACTTCGACAGACTTCGGCACGTGAATAAGGGAATTGGGTAGCTCACTTTTCATCGAGACCCTCGAAAACCCCCTCAGCTGAAGCACATATGTAGGATAGGATAATGGTCGATAGTCCAAGACAAGGTTGTAGATTGTACTAATACAACTGTCGTACAAGAAGGGGACTGGGATGCAGCATGATCAGATATTATCACATGAGCTGTTGTCATCTTGGTTGGTCCCACTAGGAAGTAAACTGTTCAGTATGCATGTATGCTCGCCAAGTAAGGGCTCACCTTATTGTGGTCGTGTCGTTTCCGAGAGCGATTGATACGTTGCTTGTAGTTGTCTAGCTCCTGTTGCAGCCATGGGATGAAAACCTAGCGGAACACCATACTGACCGTCGGGTAACATAGTACATTGGTGGAGAGGATCCCCCAGAGCCGCCACCACCACCAGATAGACCTGCACAGCGACTGACAGAACCCCCGAGCGTCGAGCTCGAGGGGGAGAGAAGGTCAGGTCCGAGCTGCGATGAAATACGTACCAGCAGCGACGCGGACACGTCTGGAGCACCCAGGCATGACGAGAGCGCTAGGAATCTGCCGAGGAAGCTGCCGAACGCATCAGAACACGTTGGAGAACGGTCGGAACAGGGGGAGCAAGAGGACTCACCTAGGACGGATCCAGACCAACCAGACGAGCCAGGTGGCGAAACGGCTGTACCAGGAGACCACCGCGTGTGCCAGGGATGTCCCGGAGCGCAGACGAACGATGGCGTCGATGGGATGAACACACCGTGTCGAGATACAGCGCCAGGAGGACAGATGGGCGAGTGGGACAAGCTAAGAGACGTCGAGGGCTGTTGGGGGCGCCGAATCGATGCAGATGACGTTGAGGACGATGGCAAGGGCTGCCATAACGACGGGAGCGACGGCGACGGCGATACGAACGTGCCAGGTCAAGATACGACACCAGGAGGGCATGCAGAGCCATTGGAGGCGACTCAGGCCGAGTCAGGCGAAGAAGGGCAACAGCGCCAAACCGTTAGCGACGACATCAAACTGGATGGAAAACGAGGTGGAAAGGACGGCGTAACGAGGGGCGCGTGCTACAACTCGAAACGAGTCGGAACGACACCGCTAGCTGAAGGCAAGGCGGGTCAACACGAGCAGCGCAAATACAAAACGGTCGACGTACCTAGGCCATCCCAGCCACCCAGCTATCAACACAGACATCCCATCGAGCCGGCCGACCCACCGTGTCATCGAGGACGACTGAGAACGACACCTAGAAGTATCAGTCACAGCAGATTGTAAGCCTCACTGGCATACAGTCACCTGCACGCTAGTATATCTACATGGCACCTCATAGATATACAGCAGTAGTTCCTTGTCCTCGTACCGCGTAGTCACCCCAACAGAGCTCAGTCCAGTTCTTTCGTGCCCGCTCGTCTCAGCGTTGCCGCGTTGGCCACGGGAGGCTTACACAGATGGACCTACCAGGTTACACAGACGCATCGAGGCCCGGGCCGTATCGGGAGAATCGGGTGTGGAGAAAATAATGTATATCGACTATAGACGACGCAGGAGCAACCCCAGACCGCGATATGCAAAGACGGAGGTGCTGGAGTCGATCGAGGACGAGCGCACGCACCTAGACAGCGCAACCACCATAATCTAGCAACCGCACAAGTGCGGTGCGACGTGACCTTAGTATTCTACAGGTACAGTACATTTACTACCAATACAGTGACTTACTGAGTGTTCTACAATCCAATCTTACATATGTGTTGCCTTGGACTATCGACCATTATCCTATCCTACATATGTGCTTTGGCCGAGGGGTGTTCGAGGGTCTCGATGAAGGGTGAGCTACCCAATTCCCTTATTCACGTGCCGAAGTCTGCCGAAGTCTGCGGAGTGTGTCGTTCATTCGAATGGTCTGGGCTTCCATAATAAGATGAGGCAGTGTCTTGCTTTCTAGCGCCCAACCCTGAGAACACCGCAGTATGACCCAGCGAGATCACGACAGCGATTCTTTCGCAGCACCAAGTCGATACCCATACCTAAGACTCAACTCCTCGCTGTGGTCTTCCTGTGGTAGTTTTGCGACGTGTTAACAGTCTGCCCTCCTTGTATTTCGACCCACGCACCATCGCTCAAAACCCGGCCTACGACCATACAAGGGGTCTTCATGGCAAGCATCATTAACATACCAGAGCAATCTAGCGACGATGCCCATAGACCCCAGCTAGTGATTTCTAACGACAATGATGATTACATCACCACCGTTGCGTATCTCCCTGACGGACGAGTTGTCACTGGCTCAAGGAACGGAGCTGTTAGGGTCTGGAATGCGCAAAGTGGAGAACAAGAAGGGACATCAATGGAACACAAGAACAATATAACCGACCTTGCCGTGACCCGGGATGGCGCAAAGATCATCAGCGCCGAACATACTGGAGAGATCAAAGTTTGGGACGTCGAATCGCACAAACTTGTCAAAGCATGGACCCGTCAAGAGTGGAACCCTGTGGTTGCCATCTCCCCAAGCGATCGGCTCATTGCGATTGGCAGTGGTTGGACCGTGGGAGTTTACACAACGGAAGGGGAAGAGGATAACTTCATCGAGGTCAACTGCGAAGTCTGGTCCTTGTCTTTCTCTCCCGACGGAAACAAACTCGCTTGTAGCACCGAAAAAGACATCCGCATCTATGATGCCAAGATCGGTACACTTGTCCTCGACCCATTAAAAGGGCATGAAGGTTGGGTCAGCTCCGTGCTGTGGTCACGCGATGGAAGCAGACTCTTCTCTGCGTCGAACGACAAAACGATTCGTTGTTGGAATTACAGCACGGGGGAACAAGTCGGACAACCCTGGACGGCTCACACTAGCTGGATAAACTCCCTTTCCCTTTCTCCAGATGGAACGCTCCTTGCAAGTGCGTCTTCGGATAAAACTGTCCGTTTCTGGGACACAGTCCATGGTCATCCCGCGGGACAGGATCTACAACACTATACAGACGTCAACTCTGTTTGCTTCTCTCCCTCTGGTGAATTCGTGGCATCGACGGATTGGAATGGAGACTTGAACCTATGGCGTGTACCTCGAGTGAGTTCCAGCCATCATCGTGTAATTACTCCCTTCATGTGCATTTTCGTATTGGTATGTGTTGTGTCGCAGCCAATTCTAGCTTTCCCCGACGTACGCCACTCTAGATTCTGCTCGCATACCCCTCTCATTTTGTGCGTAGCCCCTTCCCACGTCCTCTCCTGGAATCGAACATGTTCTACGTGGTTGTGGTCCTTTGTATGTGAGTATTCTCTAAATAAGGTCATTGTCTGACCACTCATGGATCTCGTTAGCCATCTCCGCCAGCTCGTCCCATTCCACCGTTGGAACCACCTCATTCCTACCCTACTTCCTCGCTGAGTGCGGAACGACAGCCTCAGATACCCATTCTCGGGTATGTCAACCCAATGCCGTAGTATTTGACGTCAGTTAAATCAACTTTTGTTAGTGGTAATTTCCCGCCTCTGTCAGATCTCACGTCCCATATAATCAAAACTGACGATCAGCCCTTCAGCGGAGGTGGCTTTAGTGATGTGTATAGATGCTGGTACCATGACAATTTGCGGAACCGCGTTGGAACATCGCATATGACCCAAGTTGCAGTAAAAGCGTTCCGATTTAGATTCGGAGTAGATGGAGATGTGGATGATAGATCTATCAAGGTAATGCTTATTATCTATGACCAATAAACGTGATTTAAACTCCTTCATAGATGCTTCGTCGAGAACTCGGAATTTGGAGGAGACTCGAGCACAGCAATGTGGTTCCCTTCCTCGGTATTGCATATGGGTTTGGAATACGTGGAGCCATGTCATTGGTGTCGCTATGGATGCCCAACGACACTCTCTACCATTTCTTGGCGAGGCATGACGATCGTCTACATCGGGGACACCGACTCCAGTTTGTACGTCCTTTGACACCCACTACTTCCGCGTCTTCTAACCCTACCGTGATAGCTATTGGATATTGCCAATGGGTTGCACTACTGTAAGTCGCTTGTATTATCACCGAGATCAATAAAAGTAACCCATCGCAGTGCATTCTTTCCCTGTCGTTCATGGCGACCTGAACTGTGTGCGTCAGACTAGATACACTCTAGTGTCCTCGTCTAAACAAATCGTAGAACAACGTGCTTTTAGATGCGGATTATACCGTGCGCTTGGCCGATTTCGGATACGCTTCCTTGGTAGGGAACACCCCTGAAGCATTAAGGTATCTCCAAAGGTCGACCGTGCGACCGGGAGCCTTGCGCTGGACCGCACCAGAGCAAATCGAATCAGAAGGGTCTTCCGACCGGACACCCAAGAGCGATATATACTCCTTTGGTTGTGTCGCACTTCAGGAAAGTTGGTTGGACACATCTGTCGGGTCCGTGCTGACACGCATGCAGGTACTGTCTGGAAAGCAACCCTGGTCGGAGGTTCGGGAAGACGCAGCAGTTGTTTTACGCTTGGCGAAGGGCCAAAAACCTGCCCGGCCAGAGTCTCGCACCATGGATGACACGCGTTGGGATATGATTCAACGCTGTTGGTCATCGATAGAGGAACGACCTACTGCGGTGGTATTGATCTCCACCATTCAACAATTCTTGAGTGATTGTCCACCGTGCCCGCCTCTCCGCGACTTGCTGGCATCTTGGTCGGGTCTTACTGGTTCTCTCCCTGACGAACCGTCGTCGTCTCAGGGCTTGAGTAGAACGGTTGACAACCTTGGCATGGATAATCGAAGCCGGTAAGGAATGAACATGATCTCAACTCACTCCATGCTTATGCCTCGATGACTTTGCTAACCACGACAGGTGAGTATGCCTGCATATCCTGAGCGCTAGTTGTGTTGAGAACATATGCAGGTCAGGCGCAGCACCTGGTCCACACAATCCAAAGCGGACCTTCGACGATGCCGTGGCTTCTCCGCAAATTCACTTGCCCTCCTGAGGAGGTAAATCGGATTTGCTTCTCTGAAGGTATATCTACTTATTGGCGATAGTTTTGATAGCGCCAGATGCCTACGAGTACACAAGTGGAACGAGAGTGGCTACAGCAGAAGCGTTCACGGAACATGCTCAAAAGAGGCAACGACATATGTAGGGCGTGCTGGGTACTCTCAACTTCCAGTTCTTTGTCGTAGGGCAGTGATAATCAATCCCATAGTATTATGACATTGATGCATTGTACGGCTTCAAAAACGTGGGAGTACATACTACGCAATCAGATAGAAATGTACACACTCTCCGGAGGTGAGATCAAACCCTGGCGGCTCCTTCGAACATGGTGGCATTCCATATGACGTCTCCGACGATCTCTTGCATCTTGCTGAACTCCTCAATGACATCTACCTCGATTATGTATGTACCACTGCAGACCCACTCAGTAGCGATGGCCTGGCCCTAGCCTACCACACAACGTGACAACCCCGCTGTTCACACACACTGTTTCTCATCAACACCGACGCAGAGCCCTGAGGTATCGTTCGTCGTCACATCAAATATGACCCACATACGCCGTTGACCTCTTTCCAGAGTGTTTGATCGCGTTGATCCGGCTGAATTTCACGTAATATCTATGGCTGCGTACAATCGGTGAGTTCCGTTGTCCCATAAACATATCTCACGTGCGACGCGGTATCGCAGAGACAAAGACATTCGGGGAGATGATGCGGATGAGTTCAAACCCGATCGGTGGTTGGACGGCTCGATGGTTGACAGGAAATTGCCTAGCATCGGCATTTATTCCAATTTGTGCGTGTCTTCTTCACGATTACTGGAATGTATTCACCCATCCCAACAGAATGACCTTTCTCAGTGGTACGCGGGGATGCATAGGCTGGCGTTTTTCGTACGGTTCTATCCTTGTCTTAAAAGGACTCATCGCTCAACGCCGATGACAGTCTCGTCGAGATGCAAGCATTCCTGTCGACGCTGGTGGGCAAGTTCGAGTTTGCGATGACGGAAAAGGCAGAACGGATCATACGGCCATCGGTGCTAGTCATGGCCCCGATGGTTGAGGGTGAACTTGAGCGCGGGATACAACTGCCGCTAGCTACAGTATATCTCTTGCCCACAGGAGAGTTAAATGTAATCGACGACAGTACTGCCCCAACGGGGTTCGGGCATTCATGTTGACTACAATGATGTCGTGAGTTCTGGTGCGGGCTGGCTATCCCGTATGTTATTTCGTGGTTCAAGGAGGCCCTGCTGGGCAGGATTCGCATACAACACTACGAGTTTAATGACGTGGTGGTTTCGGGCTTGGACAGCTTCCGGTTGACATGACACCAAACAAACCGTCCGAACACGTCAGCACCACGATAGAAATACTTGACAGTGTGCCGTTGTCAGTGTACGATTTGAGCTGACCTCAATGTACGCTGGTGACAAAATTATTAGATCTAATCAGATATCCTCGAAGGACATGTGTAGGCGACCGAGGAGCCAGCAAGCTCCAAGGCAACTCCAAGGCACCGAACCAAACACGTGGGGACAAGAGTTAATATGAAGCATTGTCCATGTAACCATAATTTCTCATAGAACGAACAAATATGGATGAAATCTACACCTACACACGACGCCTTTTGTTCGAGCGTGAGTGTCCTGCATACGCTTCTGCTGTAGTGACTCTAAACTTCGCCTGCTTGGCCACCATCGAATGTTCGCTCTCGCGGGATCTGTACGAGCTCGACGTAACAGCTAACGAACTGACGCTATCCGCGGAATCTGGTGGGGGGTAAGCCATAATTGGGCCTTATGATGGCAGTCAACGTACGTTCTACACGAGGAACGAATTGAAGGCGATGCTCGTCAATGAAGAGTGCATCGTGGAGCCTGTCCGTATCTTCGGCGCTCAGGTCAGATATACCTTTGTCTCTGTCGCGGACAACGCCTTGTGGCCAATTGATGACCACGTATCCCTTCTTCTGCAAATCGCCTTCGAGGGTCGACCACGGGAGGCGACCGTTGGATAACTTGAAGCCGATTTCTTCTGTGTGCGGAGTGATCCATCAATTGAACGCGTGCTTCATGCGATGGAGAGACCCACGAAGCATCTCGACGAGCCTGTGTTTTATCTTATCAATCTCGCGGATCTTCCTGGGGTCCCCGTTGGATGCAGAACGAAACACAGACTTCGAGGATTCAATCCCAGGAGCGTGCCTGTAATAAAACGTGAATTAGTCCAAGAATTCGAAGATCTTGAGTTTCGCTTGTTGCATGGCCGACTTGGTAATGATGGGCAGACAAACTGACATCGAGTTCCAATCAGCATCTACCATTCCTTGCAGTTCCACGGATAGATTGTTCGGTAGTCCGACCAGTAAGCTCCAAGAGATGATGTCACTCGGGATGCGAAGCCCTTGTGAAGTCGCAACGTCAACCCGCAGGAGATGGGTTGACGGTTGTAGGTGGAAAATAGACGACCGTTCATACCAATTTACGTAGCCTGGATTCAAATATACGCTGGCGTTCAGCGTGCCCGAGAGAGGGATGCGGAAGGATGTTCTGCATGTCCACTTCATCATTGGACACGGGTGACGTTTCCGACGAGTCGTTCACATTGATATCTATGTCCCGTGTATGATGCGAATTGGGTCGTACAAAAGCCGCTATAGGACGAGCTGTTGTCGATAGCTTTGAAACATTGTGAGCGGAGAAACACTGAGAGATGAAGAGACATACTCCGAGGGGATCATGGTCCAACCTTAATATTTGCTCGATATTGGAAACATGCGTAGAGTACGGCAGAGGCGGGAGGAAGAGAGGATCTTGCGTGCAGTGCACGGCGTTGCTCGGCGCGTCCAAACCAGCGAAACTCATCTGTTGGATATAGAGAGCAGTGAGTATAAATACTGAAGTACATTGGATGAATTTGAGCGTCATTACCCAGCTCTCTATGTAATACAACCAGGGTACTCGCCGCAGATATATTTCTCCGCTCGAGCATGCCGATGCCACGAATTCACCGGAGGGGGAGAAACAAACTGAACAAACCCATATATCATATTGTAGGTGTCCGACGAGATGGCCATGGGCTGTATCCCAGAAACGGACGGTTTTATCCGAAGACGCACTTGCAAGGAGCGTTCCATCTGGAGAAAGGGAGAGGGAATCTATCCAGCGGGTGTGACCTGTCCAGGGCTGTCCGATTTGTTTTCCTGTGTCGGATGTCCAACAGCGAATCGTTTCATCATCCGATGCAGAAAACAGTCTGCTGCCATCGAGCGACCACAACACACAATTGATCTGATTTTCATGGCCTTTTAATGGAGCGAAGATGAGTGCGCCAGTCGTAACGTCATAGACGCGGATATCGTCTTCAGCGCCACATGCGAATTTGTTTCCGTCGGGGGAGAAAGACAAGGAAAAGACATCGCGGCCGACCTCGATGGGGTAGATGACCCGTTCCCCTTCCGTTGTGTAAATACCCACGGTCCAGTCACCAACCGCAATGAGCCGATCGTCTGGCGAGATGGCAATCACGGGGGACCGCGCGCCTTGGGTCCATGCTTTGACCAGTTCGTGTGATTCTACGTCCCAAACTTTGATACCTCCACCATGTTGGGCGCAGATAATGTTTGCGCCATCCCTGGTCACGGCAAGATCGACTGTTTCGTCTCCGAGTTCCATTGATGTCCCTTCTTGTTCTCCACTTTGCAAATTCCAGACCCTAACAGCTCCACCCACGGACCCAGTGACAACTCGTCCGTCGGGGAGATACACAAATTTTTTGATGTATTCATCGTCATCTTCAGAGATCACTAGCTGGGGCCTAGGAGCATCGTCGCCAGACTGCGCTGGTATGATGCGGATGCTGGCCATGAAGGCCACGGTGTGGTTGCAAGCCAATTTTCGAGCGACAGTGTGTGGGCGAATAATGGGGAGGGAAACCGTTGACGTGCTGTGAACTACCACAGCTTAGATACAGGTGAGGGAGTGTCTTGCTTTCTAGCGCCCAACGCTGAGTGCCGCAGCGAGACCACGACAAGGAATCTCTTACAGCATCAAGTCGCCCTCCTCACCCAAAGCGAGACTCATCCTCGCTGTGCTCGTATGCGTCCTTACAAGACTGTTCAGAGTGCTAGGGGTCCCATCCGTCGGTGATTGCAATCCTACCCTTGGTCGTATGCCTGTGTTCCAGTCGGGACACGACACTCGCTGACTTTGAGACTAGATGGTCAGGCAGAGGTTGGACGATGGGGACCCGGTGTACCATGGTATGTGTCGGGCGAAGAAGACTCCCCTGTGGGATCCATGGCCCAAAGACAGGCCGGAGAGATCTGGAGTCGACCAACGCAAGTACTAGATAAATAATATGACCCCAGTAAGCCATTTATAGGCTGCATCGAATGGATTCCAGTCGTTCAGCTTCACCCATATCCGGCCGCAAAAGTCTGGAATTCTGCCGCAGATGATAAATTTATTGCCCGAATTGAAGTAAGGAATATTTGGTTCTGTACGGTTCGTTTCTTGTCATTCCTCTGGTTTCATGCGTTGATGACACTACTTTTCTACTTAGCAATCCCCAACCACATATGTGCAGGCACTATTGTGAGGCTCTGGATTGGGACGACAGTCGAGCTCTCTGCCGGGTGCTCAGCTGCTAGGCTGCTCTTTGTGGTAGTCAGAAGGTCATACTGGTGAGTAGTGGTTTCCATGGACGAGCAAAACAAATGTTTATGTTGATAACGGCAAGGCAGATGCTCTAGATCAGCGAACACGACAAGACACAGCACAGTCCCTCTTGAAACTAAGCTGCCGCTACCGACCTAGGACCGTCTGCGGCAACGACGGGACTGGATGGGGCCTATGGCCTGTCTTCCAGAGCATTCGGACAACCGGGGATGCGGCAGTGGCGTGGGTGCCCCTTTTACTGTACCTAAGCGACCATGAATGTTGTCGCATCTTCGTCGATGGACCCACGGTCGCTCAAGTGGACAAGTCCTGAATGGGACTAGGAGCAAGGCTTGGTTCTAGCGTGTGGTCGAAGAACATTGTCACTGTGGACAACCCACGTGCCGGGTATTGGGCTCGTGGTTCAGGGCGTTACTGGTGTAGATGTAGATGTCGTCCCTGCAAACTTCCTTCCAAGAGCGTGGTAGGCCGAAGCGTATACGAGACATGTAACGCCGTGGAGTCACCTACTTGAATCCAGTCACGCGTCTAGCTCCGAATGATTTCCTGAGGTCCTCGTCCTCTAACAACCGTTTGGCCCACCGTAAATCCGACACACCGTGCGCCGTCCAGTACTCCTTATCGTCACCCTCCTCCCGAATCACTGCACACCCAAAATCGATCACAAACCCCTTCACAGGCTGTTCGGGCGGTGTGAAATGTATATTCGTCAATGTGATGTCGTTGTGGATGACACCGTGCAAAGGGAAGCTTTCGATTGCTGACAGCAGCTGTGAGCAGATAGCAGGCGTGATGGAGGTGGAGGGGACATTCTGAAGGTTGACGGAGGGTATATATTCGAGAACGAGAGCGGGTGGCAGGATGGCGCGTTGGTCTGGTGGTAGGAACTGGCCGGCCATGATGAGACGTGGCATAGCCGATCCTTGAAAGTCCTTCAAACGCTCGTACGCTTTGTGCTCCACATTATAAGAGTCCATCAAAAGGCGGTAAAATCTCTCCTCCCAGAAGATATAGTGGGTGGCTAGGGCCTCTCCACTCAGATCCTCGGGGTCGTCAGAGTAGATCTTTTCTACCAGGTCATCCTCGGACAGTTTCGAGTTCTGCGGGCGCGCCGCTGCAGCGGCCTGTTCATTGACGAGATTCCATGGGTACGACGCGCGCGAAGGCACGTTGGAGATCCTCTCATCTAAATAGCGAGGGTCAAAGATCTTGATTACCACATAATCAGGACCCCCCTCCGAACCGTCGGGTTTTGCGAGCACGACGATGCTTTTGGTGACAGGCACAGAAAGTTTGCAGACGGTGAAGCTGACCTCGGGGCGTTCTGAATCGAAGGGTTTTAACGAGATCTTCTGACCCGGGAGGAATAGTCCGAGCGCATCATCAGTGGTACTTGGATATCTGAGCTAATCATTGAATAGAAGAACGAGATTGCATGTCGCTCCGCCTCACCTTGCTGCTGCTGGTTCGTTGCCCATGCTCTCCGACAAGACGTGAGGTCAAAGTGCGTGGTAACAGTGCCATTTATGTACCACCACGGATTCAATTTGATATCGTAATTTAGTACCGTAGCTTCCCTCACGGCCAGCTGGGAGCTAGCTCATTCAACGTTCAACGTTCAATCCTCGCAGTTGTGTTCACAGATATGGAAAAACGAACAGGACTAATACCGGCCTGAGCACCCCAGGCTGGCACGCTAGGGATTCGCGAATGGGAAGGTTTGAATCGAGATTTCTCACTGCAGTTGCCATGGCGTGTTTCAAAATTTAAACCATTGTGACTCTATCCTTGGCAACCAAATGCCTCCATCCCAATTCTGGAGGTCATGGTTGACTAGGAAGACCCAGTCGTCTAACTAGATCCGACGATCTGGCGTGGGAGGTCCTGATCGAGGTAGGCAGAAAGAGTATTGAGTTGTACTGAGCGCTCAATCCTCCGAATTGGAGAACTCGAAGCCGCATGCGTACGTCGCTGGAACTGACTGAGGTGCAGATAGGCCTTTTGAGGGGGGATTCCTCTCGTTCCCCTAGTGGCGGTCTACTGGTGGAGTATTTTTATGTAACTACACTTCGCCAGTCAAGTTAAGCATAAACAAATATAAACACCTCGCCAAGTTGATTGACGGGGTGATGAAGTGAACGCGGGCTACCTATCCCCGAAAGGTGCTCTCAGTCTTCCCTCACCCATGGTCTCTTCTTCTGCGGCTGTGGGGCTGGCCGCCCTGCTTATTGCGTATGCGCTGTTCAAGCATTTCGTTCGGTCATCGTTGTCCATGATCCGTGGGCCCAAGTCGCCATCGTTCATCTTTGGTACGGTCCTTTCGCTTTTTCTGTCAGCCAATTACTTCCTGTCCACTCTTTAGGCAATCTACTCGAGTTGCTCCAACGTCCAGTTGGAGAAGCTGACTTTTCATGGCAGAACCAGTACGGAAATGTTGTTCGGTTCAAGAGTATCTTGGGGGTAGGTCCGCCTATTCTGCTTTTTCCGCCTCATCACGTTACTGCATCTGAATAAACCTCAGGAGGATCGACTCATGGTAACCGACCCGAAAGCGCTGCAGAAGATATTCAACGGGTACGGCTACCCGAGGCTACCCACCCTTCGCGTCATGGAGCATATGTTAAACGGAAAGGGGATCGTCTGGGCTGATGGTGCAAGCGTTTGTCCTCGACCGTGTCGTTTGCAATGACCTGATAACAGGAGAGGACCACAGACGCCATAAGAGTATATTGCTTCCTGGCTTTGGACCGAACGAGTGCAAAGCCTTCTTGCCGATCTTCAAGGATTGCGCCGAGTCTATAAGCACAAAATGGTTGGATACCATCGGGAGTAACAATGATCAAGCTGTTGTCATCAATGTTCTAGAATGGCTTTCACGTGGAACTTTGGATGCAGTCGGTCGTGGTATGATTACGTTTCTTTTCTCGCGCTCGCGTTGTGTACCGTGATTTCGACAGCTGCATTTGATGTCGAATTCGGTACTGTTCAGGATGATCTACATCCCCTCGCAAAGAAATACAAAAATTATTTGTCAGGTTTTCTCTTTTCTGATTCTGCTGGGATTAACGCATAGCTATGTCCTAGCAATGACATCTTTGGCTTGCCTACGGCGAAGCAAATCTTCGCACTAGCAGCCTCCAAGTATATCCCACCTGGCATTCTCCAGTGGATCACCGAGAACGGATCAAGTCCCCGATTTGCGCGCGCGCGCGAGATGAAAAGTATGGTCACCGCCATCATAACGGAGTTAGTACGGGAGAAAGCAGACGCCCTTTTACAAGGCAAGGGTAGTCGGGACATCATGTCTCTCCTCGGTATGTTCTGCTCACTTGATTACTAATTACTCTGTCATGTTAACCATCTTGTAGTGAAGGCGAATATGGACGCAACTGCAAAGAAAAAGTTGTCCGACGAGGAGTTGTATGCACAGATGCGGTGGGTTCCTCTACATGATTATCTTGCTTCCATTATTGAAGATCACGTTGCATACAGCACGCTCCTAATCGCGGGTCATGAAACCACCGCAACTACACTTGCCTTTATCTTACTGGAGCTCGCGCGAAATCCCAATGTCCAGTCGAGGCTACGACATGAGATAAGGATGATGGATGCGACCGTCAAGGAGCGCGGCAATTCAGAGCTCACAGTCACGGACCTGGAAGGGATGCCTTACTTGAATGCAGTAATCAGGGAAGGATTACGGCTCCATCCTGTGGAAGCTCAGACCCTGCGAGTAGCCAGCCAAAATGACATCCTCCCGCTTTCCAAACCAATTCTCTCAACATCCGGAAAGCTGATCGATGAAGTCCCTGTCTCAGCAGGCACCGAGATTGTAATTTCTCTTGCTGCGTACAATCGGTGGGTTTTCCGTCCCATAGACATATTTTGGGTGGATGGCTGGACGCCCTAGTACAGTAACAAAGACATCTGGGGAGAGGATGCGCATGAGTTCAAGCCCGATCGGTGGTTGGACGGCACGATGGACTCGGAAGATAGAAAGTTGCCTGGCATTGGCGTATACGCGAACATGTGTGTTCCTTCATGCCACGCGTTTACCCATCTACTTACCAACATCACAGATTGACCTTTTTGAGCGGCACTCGGGCGTGTATAGGCTGGCGCTTCGCGTATGGTTCCCCTTCTTTCTGGAACAAAGGATTTGTTTGATCGCAACCCACAGGCTCATCGAGCTGCAAGCGTTCCTGTCGACGCTGGTGGGCAACTTCGAGTTCGCAATGACAGACAAGTCGGAACGGATCGTACGGCAAACGGTATTACTCATGGCGCCGATGGTCGAGGGTGAATTTGACCGCGGTGTCCAAATGCCAATGGCGGTATCTCTCGCGCTGCAGGACGCCGAACCTTAGTGGATGATCACATTCAATGATAGGATTACGGGCAATTTCCACTTGGCGGTGGAGATGATATCATGGGTGCTGGTGTGGACTGGCCATTTTTTGCGTACTGCTTCTCGATGCATGGTTAAACACGACGTTGTAACATCCGACGACCCTACGGTAGTCGGACATGCTTTCTTACCAGAGATTGTATAGTAACCCGAGTGTGACAACCTTTCGCAGAAGGCGGCTTACTTCTCAACCTTGTGAACCGTCGGACCAGATTATTGTATTGCCCTCACATTCAACTACACGCTTCAAAGACTTGTCGGAGGTACAATGTTAGATGATGGTAGCTAGTCTTGTACTGACGCTGCCGCACATCGTTCGAGCGTAATGGTGCATGGCGGTGTTTGGCGTCAGTGCCAGAACCCACACGAGCAAGGTTCCCTTTACTCAATACCGATCTATCGCGTTCGGCGGCATATAGCCACATCACTACTTAGAGATTCCTCGTAATCTCGCCCGTCCTCGATGGTTACTCACAAGATGATATCAGGTCTAGTGTGCGGTCAAAGAGCGATTATTGTTATTGATGAGTCATGAGAGATGCTTACCACGATTCCGCCACGCACGTGGCTCGCAGAAAGGCTCGTTCTTGGACAAGATCGAGCACCCTTCAAATCGACGGTGGTGTCCGGTTTAGTGAAAACTTACCCTCGCCGCTTCGAACGAACCCAAAGCATCTTTCGTCAACAAAGTCATCAGGAACCCGGAGCCCTTGTGAAGTCGTGAGATCATTCTGGAAACAAAACGATTCGGTATGTACACGTGACAAATATTGTACAGTCATACCAATTTATGTAGCCATGACTCGAATATGCGTTGGCGTTGATCAGGACCAAGAGAGTTGGACGGAAGAATGGAGTGCAAGTCCACTTCATCGGATATGGAAGACATTTTCCCAGAATCGTTTTCATTAGAATTTGTAGAAATGGTTTGGGGTGGATTGGGTACCGCCGAAGATGGGATAGGATGGGATGTTGTCGATGCCTTTAAAGAAATGTGAGCCCCGTGATGGGTATAACATCTGATGCGTGTTCGCACCTAACTTTGCACGGGAGCCGACCAGCCTGAGAGTAATTGTCACCAGTATAGCTTTCCTTTGCCTACGGATGCCAGGGCTTCACCGGATGGAGAGAACCCGACGTCCAACCGGAACGCCAGCAGCTGCATCCCCGAAACGAACAGTATCGTCATAGGACGCGCTCGCAGGAGTCAGTCCGTCTGGGGAAAGGCGGATGGAAGTTACACGGGGAATGTAACGTGACCGAGGCTGTACAATCCGTTCATCTATGTCCGTGTCAACATTCTAATAACAAACTATTTCGTCGGCAACGCCACCAACAACCGAGAAGAGTTTGTTGCCGCATCACATGACCAAAGCAAAGACGATCTGCCAGTGAACCGAGGGTGAGTGGACAACTGTCGACGACATACTGGACGGTGCCACACGCGAGCTTGTTTCCGTCAGGAGAGAATGACATCGGCCAAACTCCTCGCTTGATGGAATGGTGGACTTGTCTCTTCCAGACTGTAAAACCCCACCGTCTCTCTACTCACCGCAATGAGCCGATCACTTGGCGAGTGACGACGAGGGTGAAACCATTCTCGGATATCCTCTTGCGATTCCACGTCCCACACGGTATATTAAATGCCACGCGGAGGTGAGGATGAGGCAATGCATGAACGCCCAGGATTTTAATCAAAACGGCCTTGCCATCTCTTGCCCCCACAGGTTATATGTAAGTCTGCCTTGGATATGCCATGTAACCACTAAAGCTTGACAGCTATGTGTCGCAGGAAGTCAGCATATACCTCCATTCGCCTGCCCATGCCGCGGACTTGAAATCTCCGTCTGTCTGAGCGACTTCTGACCCGACTCGCTAGCCGGACGTTACATTCGGGAACACGGAGGCAACACCTATGGATATGTAGTTCATGTCAACGGTTCCCAATGACCTACACATCGACGCTCTACGAGACGGAATCAGAAGTGACTAGTGGGACGTCTCCGTGACGGTGTATGATACGAAGCGACGCTAGTGGCCACAACTAATAAGAACGTGAGCATTAATTGGATTGAGGGTGTGCGAGGTCCTCCAAAGAGGTTTACCTATACATGGTATCGAAGCTCAAGCTTTTGATGGGTCATGTAAGCACGGTTGTCCTGGCTTCCATACTCACCTGTATCTAAGCTGTGGTACTACTAGTTCACAGCGTGTCAACGGTTTTCCCTCCTCATCTTTCGCCCACGCACCATCGCCCGAAATTTGTCTCGCAACCACACCGTGGCCTTCATCTTCATGGCAAGTATCAGCATCATACCAGCCTGAGAGGAATCTGACAACGATACTCTTTGGTCCCAGCTGGTGATCGGGGGTGATGATGATCCCATCACCACCGTTGCGTATCTCCCTGACGGACGAGTTGCCACTGGTTTGGAGAACGGAGCTGTTAGAGTCTGGAATTTGCAGAGTGGAGAACAAGAAGGGACATCAATGGAACACACGAACGAAGTCAGCGACCTTGCCGTGACCCAGGATGGTGCAAAGATCATCAGCGGCGACGTCGATGGACAGATCAAAGTTTGGGACGTCGAATCGCACAAGCTGGTCAAAGCATGGACCAATCGAGAGGGGGCCCCTGTGATTGCCGTCTCGCCAAACAATCGGCTCATTGCTGTTGGTAGTCGGACCGTGGGAATTTACACAACGGAAGGGGAACAGGTCAACTCCTTCGAGGTCGGCTGCGATGTCTGGTCCTTGTCTTTCTCTCCCGACGGAAACAAACTCGCTTGTGGCGCTAATGACGCCATCCGAATCTATGACGTCAAGATTGGCACACTCGTCTGCGGTCCATTAGAAGGCCATGACGATGAAATCACCTCCGTGCTGTGGTCACGCGATGGAAGCAGACTTTTCTCTGGCTCGTACGACGATACGATTCGCTGCTGGAACTCCAACACGGGAGAACAAATCGGGCAACCATGGACAGGTCACATCGGCTGGATAGACACACTCTCTCTTTCACCAGATGGAACGATCCTTGCAAGCTCGTCTTTGGATAAAACTGTCCGTTTCTGGGACACAGCCCATGGTCGCCCCGTCGGACACCATCTACAACACAATGCATGGGCCCACTCAGTTTGCTTCTCTCCCTCTGGTGAATTTGTGGCATCAGTTGGTGTTGACGGAAATTTATACTTGTGGCGGGTGCCTCGGTTAGATTCCAGCGAGAGTCAGGTAATGACGCACATCTGATCTCCCTCGGTATCCACACTCATTGTTCTCTACGTCCAAAAGATGAGCGTCGCTAATATAAACGCACCGAGTAATACCCTCTTCCTTTCGCCTCCGCCTCCGCCTCCGCCGTACTCTACGCACATCCCAAGCATGGAGCAAACGTCGGGTCCTGGCCCCGGAGTATGTCCCAACAGCTCGCAGCCAAAGTGTTTCTCCTGCTCACCCTGCTTTAAAGCCTTTGACCACAGCTCGTTCTATTGCACCTTCCATACTGCCCAATTCGCACTATACGCGGGACCCAGATATCAATGAAAACGACTCCTTCGAAACGTCATCCGTATCTGATGATGAAGTGGACTTGCAGTATATCCTTCCACGTCCCTCCCTCGAACACGTTGACCGTCAGCGCATATTCGAATTGCGGCTGCGTCGTAAATTGGTACGAACGTTCACCTATTCTCCACGTACAACTACCAACCCATTTTTTGCAGGTTGACCTTGCGACTTCGCGTCCCCAGTGAGATCATCCCTTCAAGCCTACCTGTCGGAGCATGGAACATCCCGTTCACGGACGTGCAACGTTTTGTGGGCGTCGATTGGAACTCGACGTCAGTAACTGTCGAGAGAGAGATTAGAATTCGGGGCTAATCCATCATTTCACTACAGGCATGCTCCCAGAATTGAACCCTCCTCAACATTTGTCTTTCGTTCTGCATCCAATGGAGACCCAAAGAAGATCCACAAGATCGATAAGATCAAACACAAACTTGTCGAAATGCTTCGTGAGTTGTTTCATTGCACTAAACATCCGTTCAATCGATAAACCACTGCGCATACAGGTGAGATTGGCTTCAAGTTGTCCAAGGGTCGTCTCCCGTGGTCTACCCTCGAAGGAGATCTGCAAAGGAAGGGATACGTGATTCTCAATTGGCCACAAGGCGTTGTCCGCGATAGGGACAAAGGCATATCTGGCCTGAGCGCAGAGGATACGGACAAGCTCCATGGTGCACTTTTCACTGACGACTATCGGCTTCAGTTTGTTCCACGTGGGGAGGGTAAGTCATCATAAGGCGCTACTGTCTGCTGACTGCTTATCCCTCCACCGGATTCCATAGGTAATCGCGATGGCATCGGTTCGTTAGCTGTCGCATCGAGTTCGGACAGATCCCACGAGAGTGAATATTCCATGGTGGTCAAGCAGGCGAGGTTTAGGGTGACTACAGCAGAAGCATATGCAGGACATCCACACCCTCGCAAGAGACGGCGTGTGTAGGTATACACATTTCGTTTGATATTTGCCCGTATGGCGGGATATTAGGATTTCCATGGACGCACCGCTTTGCGGGTCTGTTGCACACTCAACTCCGCAATATGATCTACGGGTAGTTCTGAACTGGTGGAAGCGAGTGGGAAACTACCCCGAGGAAAGCTCACTGAGGCTTGGAAGTTCGCTCGAGGCCAGCATCTTGGTACACCCAGCTTGAATGTCGTCAGAGTCACGAAGTCAAGACTTAGCACGTCCGTTGTCCACGATAGACGGTTACAAGGCTCTTCGGTAGTATATTAGATCGCGTCCAGAACATCTCCGCCCAACTTTCCTCCTCGTCCCCTTCAAGATCCGCCACGTGGACGATCGCCATAAGTCCGTCGAGAGGACATTCGTCGTTGCCCTGTACATGGCGAGCTGTCCACACGTCCAACGCGTGGCCAGCGATGGACGACGAATGGATTGCGTTGCTCGGCGCATTCAAGATGAGCATCAGACGGCCGAGGGTTGCCAACCCCAGTGCGCATGCGTTTAAAAACCTAATGGTGTGGTGATCAACGTAGGAATCGACATGTGAAATCGCTCGCCCCCAGAACCTAGCGCATACGCGCATCAGCTAAGCATCATTCTCATCGTGTGCCCCTCCAATCAGATATCTAGAAGCGTGGCAAAAGTGTCTCCGCGGTTTGTCTCCCCACACGGTGAATCCAACTAACAGATTAGGACGAAAAGACAAGTTTGTGAGTAAGTCAAGTGGTCGAAACCGTACCGCGTGCCTCTGCCTGGGGATGATGTCAGGACAGCGATGGAGGAGGAGTTTTGTCACCCACATCTGAGATGAGAAAGAGGGGGCAACAACAGTGTCGCTGGCATGATGGGGCGGTGAAGGAATTGGTAGAGGGTATCAGAACTGATGGATCTGTAGCCATACCTGTCAACGACTGTCGTAGGCGGATACGTCCCGCTAAGCTTCGAGTCATCCTACATACAGCGGCATCGTGATGTTGGATATGGCACAAGTCACAAATACCATCAGAGCGGTTCACAGCTACATTAGTTATTAGTCGCGGAGAGAACGGAAATAAGCACACCAGGCACGGGACACTGAAAGAGAGTCACTTGCAGCATTGCCATCAGTCTTCTTGTCTCGTACCTCTGCAAATACCAACTCGAAATCTGACTAACGAGGGCCATCCGCAAATCACGTTAAGCAGCGTCGCGAGCTCGTCCCTGTCAGAGACTCCGAGGATGATATTAGATCTGGGCCACATGCAATGATTCAAGCACAACGTGAAAGTTTGGGATCTGAGTAAACAATGAACAAGGAGATACTGACGGTATGATGCTTCCAGACGGTAATCGGCCTCATCCTGCTGGGTCCTACTGACTCGTTGTCAGGGTTGGGCACTAGGGAGCAAGACACCGCCTCAAGGCCACGCCTTTACCTGTTAGCTGTGGTACTTTACAATGTGTCAATGGTTTTCCCTCCCCATCTCTCGCCCACGCACCATCGCTCGAAACTTGGCTCATAACCACACCGTGACCTTCATGGCAATGATGCTCCTAGGCCCCAGCTGGTAATCCCCCGGGGTGACATTGGATGGATCACTAAAATTGCGTATCTCCCTGACGGACGGGCTGTCACTCGCTTGGGGAGCAGAGCTATTAGGATCTTGAATTTGCATAGTGGAGAACAGGAAGGGACATCAATGAAACACGAGAACGGAGTAATCGATCTTGCCGTAACCCGGGATAGTGCAAAGATCATCAGCAGCGAGATGGATGGGCAGATCAAAGTCTGGGACATCGAATCGCACAAACTGGTCAAAGCATGGACCCATCAAGAGTGGGACCCTGTGGTTGCCATCTCGCCAAATGATCGGCTCATTGCGGCTGGTAGTTCGACCGTGGAAATTTACACAACGGAAGGGGAACAGGTCAACTCCATCAAGGTCGACGGATGTGTCTGTTCCTTGTCTTTCTCTTCCGACGGAAACAAACTCGCATGTGGTGCTGAAGACGACACCCGCGTCTATGACGTCAAGACTGGCACACTTATCCTCGGCCCATTGAAAGGCCACGAACATTGGATCAGATCTGTGCTGTGGTCACGTGATGGGTAGTATTTAGCACGCTTTTGTTGGCAGGTCATGCAACGACGGCAACTACTATTTCCTTTATCCTACTCAGGCTGGAGCTTGCTCGAAATTCCAAAGTTCAGTCCAGACTACGGGATGAGATAAGGAAGATGGAGGCGACGGTATATGCGCGCGGCGACCCACAGTTCGCCGTCGCGGATTTGGAAGCGATGCATTACTTGAATGCAGTGATCAAGGTGATCGCGTTGATATCCCATTCGACATGCCTGTAAACGTTTATCCTTTCCGCAGGCTGGATTACGGATGCATCCAGCAGCACCCCAGTTCCTGCGAACGGCCGGTCAACACGACGTCCTCCCACTTTTCACGCCGATTCTCACGAAATCGGGAAAGATGATCAGCGAAGTGCTCGTTCCCAAGGGCACCGAGATTGTGATGTCTACTGCCGCATACAACCGGTGGGTTCTCGTGCTTCCATCAAAGGATCTCGGATGGACGACTGGACGTGCTGTCGTAGTAATAGGGACATCTGAGGGAAGGACGCGCATGACTTCAACCCTGATCGCTGGTTAGACGGTAACTCGAAAACGGTCGACAGGAAAATAATACCTTGCGTTGGCATATACTCGGACTTGCATGTCTCGTTGCTCGTATCCCGTATCTAATTTGCTTACAAATTTACTACAACGACAGAATGACCTTTGGTACTGGCATCCGATCATGCCTCGGATGGCATTTTGCGTACGTCCCCGTACCCCGCCTCTTGTTTTGGCCTAAGCAGCACGAGTGATTGAAAATTATAGCCTCATCGAGCTGCAAGCGTTCCTGTCAACGCTGGTCGGCAAGTTCGAGTTCGCGGTGACGGACAAAGATAACCGGATCACGCGGCAGCCGGCGTTGGTCATGGCGCCGATGATCGAGAGCGAACTTGAGCGTGGTGCCCAACTGCCGTTGACTGTATCCCTCGTCCAGTAGAATGATTAAATTTGTTTGGCAATTTGTGCCCGCACCAACTGACCCTTTGTACTATAATAGTGACGAATATGCAGGATATGGCCAAGTCAACGAATGCATGTGGACTGCTTCCCCCCGAACGGAGCCTTCGGACGTGCGACCCCATTGATGCAACGCATCCCGCACTGATTTAAAGTGGACCACGCTTGGTATTTATTTTACCAGCACGTCAACCCCATTTCAACCAATTGTTGGAAACAATCACAAATCGAAGACCGCAATGCTACAAGTACTAGTTAGTAGTATCGTCCTTAAATTTGAAGTGTGTATTCAGCGACAGTTCCCACTCAATCATCGACTTGTAAAACACGTCAATCAATTCCTAGAAATAAGAAAGGTCAAACCCAACAGGATAAAGGACCTCTAGCGACTATTAGGAAGCCCTACAGTGTAGACACCTGCTTCGTGCTGGGCCTAATTCCGTAACGCAGCACGAGTCGCACACGGGCCGTTCATGTCACGGGCAGCCTGATTGCACGGACGGATTCCAATCCTCGTCGTCTGCGAGGGTCCAAATGAGCGTTCCCTGCTCTCTGTGAAAGTGCCTCTCCGCATTGGCGACCATCCACAACAGCATGCCCCCAAAGCAGTCCGGAGTTCCCCAGAAAAGGGGTGCCTGGAACGTCTCCTTTGGCTTGTCGGAATCCCACATCACCTGGAAAGTACGAATGATGTGTACAGACGGCAGGTTTGCGGCGAGTCCGTTCGCCCCAGAGTAACAGTAGTCGTGCGGGACGTCAACGTTTCCCAGCAGCCCCGGCCACGCCCAAAAGTGAACCGCGTTCGATGGATCCACAGCTCGAACATGTCGGGGAGGACACACCCACGGGGGCAGCGACGTACGCCTCGCGGTTGAATTCGTGGACGTGGGGATGCAGGCCGTCTTGGAGGCTGCGAAAGTTAGGGTTGACGATGGTGTCGAGGTAAATCTCCAAGAGCTGTCTGCGGGCCCAGAGGAGAGGTGCCGTCTATGCGAGGTAACGCCACCGGGTGTTGACGCCCCGCGCGGCGATCAGTGACTTGAGAGGAAGGAACGGGAGGATGTAGAGGACGAGTTCGAGGGGTAGGGCGTCCGTCGAGAGCGGGCGGGCTTTGGGATCTGTACTTGCGGCGGACGCGGTCCGAAGTGAACCAACCGACGCGGGTTCCGACATGTCGAAGAGCCCCTATACGTATGAGCTGAGAAGGTGTGTGAGAAGTACGTGAAGTC